>VZRX01019252.1:81886-234884 GCA_013398075.1 Notiomystis cincta | reverse complement strand
CTGGGCAGCGCCATGGGGCTGCTGGAGCGGCTGCGGAAGGAGTGGTTCATCCTCGGCATCGTGCTGGTCATCGCCGTGGCGCGGCTGGAGCCCGGCGTCGGCGTCAAAGGCGGTGAGTGCGGCGGCTCCTCCCGGCAGCCCGGAGCGGGCACCGGGACCCGCCGGGACTTTGCCAACTCCCGGCGGCCGCGCTGCCCCCTCGCCCCGTCCCGCCCGCGCGGGCTCCCGGCCCTCCATCCGCTCCCCTTGCCCGCCTCTTCCAGCCGCTGCTCCTCGGGCGCCCGGGAATTGCTCCCTGGTGTGTTCGCGCGGGTGTTTGCTCGGCACTGTGGCAGCGGCTGGGAGAGTGTCTTGCTCCTTTGGGATTAGGAGCGATGGAAGCCAGGTGGTGGCTCTGAACGTGCTCCTGTTAACTCAGTCACAACTTCCAGAGCGGTGGGCGGGAAGCCCTGGCAGCTCCGGGTCTGGATTTGTGCCATCTGGGAGCTTCCCGGAGGTGTAGCTGAAGGTGTATTGTGGTAAACTCTCAGGCTCTGTGTTTCGGCCAGACCTTTTCTTTCGCTTTATAGGAGAACGCTTGTATTTTAAAGTTTTGGATTTGTTGTTGTTGCTCCCTTTACATCCTAGTTCAAAGTGGGGGAAAACAGGGAAACTGGTCCTGTGGAAAGCGGTGGTGTAAAAACGTGTGCGGGGGGCAAAGTAGATGTGTCCTTTGCTAAGCAGGGAGGGCTGTATGTTTCCCGGAACAAGGGCTGATGAAATATCCACTGTTATTTAAACATTAACAATGTATCTTTAAGTGGAAATGCTGTAAGTGCCTTCTGGTTAGTTTCCATTGGAACTTCAGCTCCAGGTGTTCGCAGCTTTCAAGAACAAATTAGATTTTGTATTTCTTCTTCCTGTTTGTTTTATGATGGCTTAAGAAGAGGGATGTAGAACACTTCAGTAGAATTCCTCTAGCAGTTCCATGTTATGTGAGAGGAAGAACAATCTATCTCTGCTTTTATAGCACAGGTTTTTTTTTAATTTCTTTTTTTTTTCTTCTTAACAGAGCTGAAGTTTGAGGATAGACAGCTTCTCACTGAGGAGCCAAGCTTTTCCCACCTCTTAGGTTCTGGGAAAAAAAGAAAGTGATTAAAAAAAATATGGCTCTGAACCCTTGCTGTGGCAACTCAGGTTCCGGTGCTTCCTGGAGTTCAGGGTAGGCAAATTCCTGCTGTGTAAGGATCCCTTCTAACATCTGTGTGCTGTTCTGCATAGGTGAATAGGACACACATGGAGCTTCTTGCAGGGTCCGTGCTGTGTTTTCAGCAGACCTTAGAGATGACTTGAAACTGATAGGATCAGGTGTTTTGTCCCTTTCTGCTTTGACTGCTGTGCTAATTGTTAGCAGCCATGTGGGAAGCTCCNTTGCTCCCTTTACATCCTAGTTCAAAGTGGGGGAAAACAGGGAAACTGGTCCTGTGGAAAGCGGTGGTGTAAAAACGTGTGCGGGGGGCAAAGTAGATGTGTCCTTTGCTAAGCAGGGAGGGCTGTATGTTTCCCGGAACAAGGGCTGATGAAATATCCACTGTTATTTAAACATTAACAATGTATCTTTAAGTGGAAATGCTGTAAGTGCCTTCTGGTTAGTTTCCATTGGAACTTCAGCTCCAGGTGTTCGCAGCTTTCAAGAACAAATTAGATTTTGTATTTCTTCTTCCTGTTTGTTTTATGATGGCTTAAGAAGAGGGATGTAGAACACTTCAGTAGAATTCCTCTAGCAGTTCCATGTTATGTGAGAGGAAGAACAATCTATCTCTGCTTTTATAGCACAGGTTTTTTTTTAATTTCTTTTTTTTTTCTTCTTAACAGAGCTGAAGTTTGAGGATAGACAGCTTCTCACTGAGGAGCCAAGCTTTTCCCACCTCTTAGGTTCTGGGAAAAAAAGAAAGTGATTAAAAAAAATATGGCTCTGAACCCTTGCTGTGGCAACTCAGGTTCCGGTGCTTCCTGGAGTTCAGGGTAGGCAAATTCCTGCTGTGTAAGGATCCCTTCTAACATCTGTGTGCTGTTCTGCATAGGTGAATAGGACACACATGGAGCTTCTTGCAGGGTCCGTGCTGTGTTTTCAGCAGACCTTAGAGATGACTTGAAACTGATAGGATCAGGTGTTTTGTCCCTTTCTGCTTTGACTGCTGTGCTAATTGTTAGCAGCCATGTGGGAAGCTCCTATTTTAACTAGAACAGTTAAAATAGGAGGTGATTTTTGCTCAGCTCACTTCCTGCATGGAAACACCACGATGGAGCACTTCATTTAATTATCCTGCTGCAAAGAGATGTCAGGCTTTGACACAGTATTGTTCCTGGGACAACTTGCTTGAAAAATCTTGGAAGCATTGATTGAAAGTAGTGAGCATGTGTTCCCTGTAGTGGCACCCCTCCTCTGTAACTCTGTGGTCTCAGTGCTCTGAGGAAGAAAAATATCTTTTTTAAAAAGCAGAAAGAGGTGAGAGGTGGGAAGTATCAGCACATGAAAAACCCTTAGTTTGTCATCTTCCAGCTGACAAAGCCATGCCCAGTAATTTGCAGGGCCTTAGTGAATGGTATGGATGGTTTAGCATCCATACCCCTGGAAGATTGTGCCATAAATAACAAAGATTTGTGTTGTTGTCACCTTCATGACATAAGCCAAGCCCTTTTTGTGTGTTTTCCTATTTGATAAATGAGCCCATTTAGTTCCTTTGTGAAAATAATTTTTCTGTTGTGACCAGAGTTCCCTGTGTTCCATAAGTGTTGTCGTTGCTCTGGTGGTAGAGATTTCTCCTGGGAGAAGGAATCCAGGTAGCCCTGTGAAAAACCCTAAACCAGAAAAACTGAGTCCTGGAAGAACCCCTATTTTAGCCAGACTAACCCACTGCTTGTCCATTTAGTGTGTGTGTGCATGTACATAGATAATCTAATCTTATAAAAGATTAGAAAAAATAGATAATTGTGTCTGTAAAATAGAGTTTTCTGTATAGCTGTATATAGTTATATGGTCTTTCTGGGTTTTTCTCCTCCATCTATTCAGTAACATGGCATAATTTTGCAACTTGTCATGTGCTTTGTTGTAACTGTAACTCTTGCATTTCCTGTCTTAATTTTACCTTACTCTTCATGTATGTAGCTTGTTTGGTCTTGAGTTTTTTGGGGGTTTTCTGGCACACACAGTTTTTGTGTCTCATCAACAGAGTTCTCTCTGAGAGTAGGATTTGGGTTTAAATGACTGGAGATGCAAATTTGACTTATACAATCAAATCCCTCTGATTTATGGATCACTGACCTTATTCCAGTGTGACCATCAATGTATCATTCATCTGAGGGAACAGAAAGGTTCCTCTTTTCTAGAGTGTGGAGTCAAGGCTGGCTTTTTTGCTGCTGCAGTTTTGCTCATGATAACTTAGGGTCACTTGGAGAGTGAGGATATTACTCTGGTCCTAAGTAGGCTGCTAATGTTTTCTTTCTAACATAATATCTGGTTGAATGCTCATGAAGAAATGAGCACATACATTTTATGCCTGGTGGCCTCCAAAGGCAAAATGTATTAAGGGAATTCATCATTTTTATAGGAGCATAAAAAATACTATATTTTAATCTCCCTGAAAAAAAGGATATAAATATATACAAATGCAAGCCTTTAATACAGAGGAACCCTTGGAGGTGCAGGCATCTGCCCTTGCTGATCTCACTGTAGCAGTGTCTGAAATGTGTTATTGTGGGGCTGCAATGAACCATTTTAACCATTTTCTATTGTACAGAATTGTATTGCCCTGATGAAACCATTGCAGGGTGTGATTTGGGTTCCTCTGTGCAGGCAGCCAGACTGGTGTGTGTGTGTGTTGTAGGGCAAGAAGTGAGAGGTAGCTGTGTGAGGGATATCAGTGGCCCTGTGAAGGGACCAGCTAATATTTTTGTTTGAGTTTGCTGATGCTGTAGTGATACAGAACTCTGTGAAGTTCTGACAGAACTGTGGAAGACTTCCCATTTTCAAATTTCCAGAATTCACCTGTGAGCTCCCAGTGGCCTCTAAAAATTTATATGATGACATAACTCACTCTGCACTCACTAGTTTACTTTCATGTAAAATTGAATAGTGTGTTTTCTGTAACTTAATAGAAACTTCAATCTTTTTATTAGAGACTTTACTGATTAGATTGCTCCAGGTATTTTTTAAGTATTCTCATTTACTCTGATATAGTATATGCTTATCATTCTGCCTTTGACTGTAGTTCACTTTCTTCTCTATGTCTGTATTTTTTAGGACCTTTGAAACCAGAAATTACCATAACTTACATTGCCGTTTCAGCTATATTCTTTAACAGCGGACTCTCCTTAAAAACTGAGGTACTGTAATTTCTCATTGCTTCATTCCTGTTATGCCCTAAACAAGTTTTGTGCTCCTTTTTATCAGATTTGAATGTAATTGGTGTGGTGGTGGTGGTGGTGCTGGGAGGAGGGCTAACAAGAGAAGATGAATGTTAGACATTTATGGAATAACCCTCCTTGGTTTCAGAAAGTGCTTCATAAAATTAATGATGATGAGAAGGAGAGGGTGAATAAATGTCACTCAGCCACAGAGGGTGGGTTGTTTGTCTCTGCAGAGCTTTAACTAAATGGAAGTGATGGGCACAATTTGGAGTCTGGATCTACACCCTGATTGTGTCCCAAATCCAAATCAGGCTGAGATGCAGTGATTCTCTGCTGGGTTGATGGAAACCAAGACCTGGCTTTAAGTTACCTTGTTGGGTAGGGCCAGGACAGCAGCTAGAATCAGCACAAAAGGGTTCCTCTGGAGATACAATGCCAATATATAGGTGCAAAGGCTTGGCAATCTTTTCCCATAGGATTTCATTGTGGAGTGGTGGATTTGAGGTGCCTACACTGTGGTGCATATCACAGGCACTGAGGTTTGTTTAAAATTTTGTGCCACACGTTATTCAAAGAGGAGCAGTCTGGAATTCAGAAGAGATGGAGAGGTGTGTAAAGGAGTCATGGAGAAAGGAAATGATGGCTATGTGCCAAGAAGGCAAGGAGCAGCCAGAGTTGAAGTGAAACACTGCATGTCTGTGCTGGTGTAGTTTTCTGATTCCTTTATGCTGTTGGCTCACAGGGGATGCTATTCATATGTTGCATAATACTAATGCCTGAAAGAATCATCACAATTTTGTCCAGTTATCTCCTGGTGAACTGGGATGTGAGTGAACAGTGCATTCAACTAAAATAAGTTTCTCCACCTGTATCATGATTGTAGTGGTGAAGTTTAAAGTGGTGTTTGAGTTGATGGCTGCCCTCTCCTTTGCTGTCTCCTGGCAGTTCTGGCACTGGGACCTCTGGTTCTGCCAGGACACAGTGTAAGGGAACTGGGGAACTTCAGTCAGTTTTGTAGCAGCCTTAGGATCTTATAGGGTTGCAGGAACAATCCTATTATCTGTTTGCCTGGGATGGTAATTAATCCTAATGGAGATATGCTGTGGAGAGGCATTCTCTTCCACAGAGAAGAGAACCCAAACCATAAATCTGAGTAACATGAGTATAGTTTTCTTCTTTCAGGCTTAGGAGTCTTTGCATGCAGAGAAAAAAATGTAACATTTCTTTCCCTTCCACTAATTTGTATCCTTCAAATCTTGTATTTCTAAAGCAGCTGTGAGAGAAATCTGTAGCATTGTCAAAGTCTTGATTAGATTCTCAGTGCTAGTTTACATCTAACTTCTTCCAGTTAAGGTGATGTGACTGATAGTTTTCTGGGCACTGTGTTATGTTTCACTTTGAACTTGCATAACTTATTTCCATCTGTGCTACTAAAAGCAATATATTGATGTAGATGAAGCTTTTACAGGAGCTGGTGTTTATGTCCACGTGGCTGATCTCAGATTGTTTTGGGAGCAGCAGCTGAGGGGTGGTGCTGTTATCCAGCTTTATGCTTCATGAAGCTAGACCTTCCCTGAATTTCTGCCATGGGTATAGATAATTTCTCACATTATACCCTGTGCTGTTACTTTCTAAAATGTGTATTAAAAACTATCCTTATATGTGTTAGGTGGCCAGGTCATGTTTTTATTAGAATACTTTGAGGCATGTTTTAGTTGTTTAAGGCACAACCTGAAGTTGGTATTATTACTCAATATGCTTTTTCATTGGATTGCAAAGTAAATGGTTTCTGCTTTTGGCTTTATTTGTTCTTGACCTGTGTATCAGCTGGTCTACCTTAGATAATGTATTAGCTGGATGGAAACTAATGTTTGGTATGCTTTCTGACAGGATGAAAAGTTGTGTAAGTGTTAACAGAGGCCTGTTAAATCTGACAAAATTAGAAATAACTGATGCTCTTTTAAGGTTACACTTCTGGTTTAAGCTGCTGTGTAAGTGCATGGTCAAAAAATTTTGCTAAGGTGTTCAGAAAGCATTTTACAGAATAATTGGCAACATTCAAGGAGAGCCTGTCTGTGCATGGCTTTGTTACACTTGCAGAACCAGAGGTGATCCAGGTCCTCTGACATTTGTAGAAATACTCTGTGTTCTCTGACAAGAACATTTGATTCCACCTTAATATAATGCTATTTCAGTTTTCAGTGACTGGATAGCTTGCTCTTTTAAAGCAAATACCTCCCTTAGGGCCTCAGAAATTAAATCACATACTTGAGTTATCCATTTCAACGAGGAATTTGGCAAGCTGCTGAAAACACTGTTTGCTCTGTGTGGGTATTTGCTCAGAGGAGTCCAGCTCTGACTGTCAGAAGCATGGCTGGATGGCAACAGGGACCCACACCAGCCAGGGAGAGGCTGGGATAAGCTCCCTAAAGGCTCTGAAATACTGGGAAAGACAAGGTAACCTGTCTGGTGTGCAGAAACAGAGTCATAACTAGCAGCTTCCAGCACCTTTGAGGTGATGGATGTGTTTTGGGAGAAGCCCCTGTAGATTGTTGAAGAGGGTGAAGGCTGTTTGCCCCAGTGTTTATTCTGTGATCATACAGTCTGAGGCATGCTATTATAATAATAATTATAATAATAAAAATTCTAAATAACTGTTACTCTTCTCAAAGGCAGTCACTGGAGACATTTTCAAGACTGATAATTTAGATCTGCAGAGATTTCTTCCATTAATACAGCATTCCTCCATGCAGCAGGTTGGCTGTGTTGTGTCACCCTCCTTGCTCCCTGGAAGTTAAAATTAAGCTTTCTTTTAGTTTTGGAAGCATCACAGAGCCTTCTCAAAACCCTCTGTTTTTGAGGGATTTTCCAATTGTAAAAATATGAAATTAAAAGGGCACTTCTGTATGTGAGATATATATATGTAGAGATATGTATGTTTAATCCATCTGGGATGTCAGCTGGAGAATCCCAGCAAATTAGGTTTTGAATAAAAGTGCCATCAGTTCTTTTGCATTGTTTATTTTAAAAGAGTGTGAGTTACTGTGAGAGAAGGGAAGAGGAATTTTATTCTCAGTCTGTGAGATTTGAAATGAGCTGAAATATGCAAGGCTCTTTCCTTGTGCTCAAAAACCTGTGTAAGAAGTCCTTGAAATGCCTGAAAATGCAGAAACAGAGACAGAGCTAGCTGAAGAGTTTTTTTTCTATAAGGGTACTTCATCACCTCTCTGGAGTGCTCTTACACTATTTAAAATTAAATTTCTCTTTGTTGTTTTCTGAGTCTCCAGTGGTGTTTCTTTTCACTTTATTTCCCTGAAATTTATGGCTCAGCTGTTTTTAGCTTGTTACAGTCTTGGTATTCTTTCTTTGCTATTCTTCATCAGCCAAATTTTTTTTTCCTGTAAATTTCCTATCTGTTGATACAGTAAATAATCAAAGTCTGCTACAGATTACTTTGCTTTTTATGTTTATTATTTTCTTTAAAAACCCCAACACAAACAAACCACCACAAATGAATGCTTGGTAATATAAACATCCATAAACATTTTATTTTTTTTTACCAATATAAATGAGAATCACAGTTTGTGGCTCTCTTTAGACAGAGGAACCTGAAATCATGAGCTCACTACAAGTTTTCATGCCTCTTGATGTCAAGAGTCAGTAGAGTAAACAACCATCAGTGCAGTTAACACAGGTTTTGAAGCAGTGACAAAGTGCTAAGGCTGCCTGCTGAAAAGCTGCTGTTCTGAGAGCTACTCTGTTATTGAAGTGGTGGACAATCCTTGTGGAAAAATGCCCAGGAGCAGACAGCTTTTATGTTTCTGGATGTAGTTCATTATTAAAGAGGAGATCAGATGATCCCTAAAGGTGCCTTTTTGACATGCACTCCTTTTGTATGATAAAGATGGTCCTAGTTTTAAAAGCACAAACGTGATCTTACTTCAGCTGTTATGACTGCAACTTCCTCTCTTCTTTTTCTTTTGCAGGAGCTGACAAGTGCTTTGATGCATGTGAAACTACACCTTTTTGTCCAGATTTTTACACTTGTGTTCTTCCCAACAGCAATATGGGTCTTTCTTCAGCTATTATCAATCACACCTATAAATGAATGGCTTTTAAAAGGGTATGTTTAAGCATAATGGAGTGAAATATATTTGTATCTGTCATCTTAAAGGGCTGCTTAAACTGCAACTGCTGTTTTGTTGTATTGTGAACAGATTTTTCTCATTGTTTTTTGTGCTTCAGCACTTTGCTGTTGAAAACAAAGTACATGCAGAAGATTATCCTTTCAGGAGGGGATCTGGTATCATTTTTAGAAAGTCTGGACAGTCTCATGTGTAGGGAGGTTGCAACAGGTTAGCTTTCTCTTTCACAACACACAGCTGAAGTGATATGTTGGGTCTCAAGGAAGGTGGGGAGGAAAGAAAAGGAGTGCTGACAGAAAAACATAAGTCAGTGAATAAATATTGTATATGCCACATACTTCTGTTTTTAGTCTGTATTAAGAATTTCTTGCATGGGTTCAGTATCTGCTTCCAGGTAAATTATGGGGAAAAAAAGAGTCAGGTTTTTGTAGGACAAGAACTTTGTGATGAGCAGAAACTAAGTTACCATGAAAACAGTGTCTTTTAAACCTTGAGTGTACACTGCCAATGTGCAAAGCTGCATTGATGGTGTACTAGTGATAGATGTTACATAAAATAAAAAAAAATTAAAAGGTTTTTTGGGTTTTTTTTTGAATGAGAGGTCAATACTTAGTGCAATGCAGGTATACTGGAATGTTTGAATGCAAAAATCAATTGTTTCAGAAAACTACTGAAAGAATCCCCATTGTTTCTTACTGCTTGGTGAAACATTGCTTGGGGAGTTCCTTGTCTTAAAAGTTTAATGAAAAAGCTGCTCATGTTTGTTTTTACAAGGCCTAAACCTAAAGGAGCATTTCATTTTGGTTGTAAGAGGCTCCTCCTGGTGTTCCATCAAGTGTGAAGTGGTCCAAATGATAGTGAAAAGGTGAAATTGAGACAACA
The DNA here is from genome assembly GCA_013398075.1 of Notiomystis cincta. Taxonomy (NCBI): domain Eukaryota; kingdom Metazoa; phylum Chordata; class Aves; order Passeriformes; family Notiomystidae; genus Notiomystis; species Notiomystis cincta. The sequence continues at coordinate 225,468 of VZRX01019252.1, read as the reverse complement.
TCAATTAAAAATTAACACTCTTTTCCTAAATTGTGTCAGTAAAACAAGGAAATAACAAGATTGCTGTATGATGTTCATTTGCATTTAGCTATTTGTAGTAAGGGGTATTCTTTAAAGTAAAATAATTGTGAAGTTTTTATCTCAGCTAGAACAGATATGTGATTTTCCATAGTAGCCAAAATTCCTTCCTAATCTATGGAGTTTCAGTTTCTGAAGTGCAAGGTGAAAGAGATTTTCATGGGGTTTTTGGTTCCATGAAGCACTTCTCATTCCTTCTTTCCCATGAGTCTTATGCCACTTTGCTTCTTAGTATTTAAGGGACAGGATCTGTTACATACACGAGTATAATTGTATGTATATACATGCACACCTGTGAAACTGTGTGTAAAACTAGAAATGGGTGTATTTTTGTCAAGAAAAGAAACCCTTGTGTGTTTATCTCTCTAAATGTGGACCCTAAACCAACCTCATTTATCATAAGAGTGTGTCTGTGTCTTAGTAGTGAGCTGCTATACTTCTGTTTGCTTTAAGCTGCCTTTCAAGCACTTGTTCCTTGAGTACTGCTTCTGATTTGGCTGTGTTTTATCTTTTAGTGCAGTAACTGTTGTATTGAGGTTTCATGGAAGGAATGATCAGGTGGAGGAGTTTAATTAAGGTAGTTTGGTCAGGATTTTTTTTAAGAGTGCTTTCTTGATAAATACTTCTGTTCAGAACATGCTCAGAGCAGCAGCCTCTGCACTGGGGGCTGTACCTTCAGTGTGGTGCAGGTGCAGAAGATACTGAGCTCTGTCCTAATTCTAGAATAACACATTTCAAAGCAGGTGTGTGAGGAGCAGATGTGAGGGTCTGTGCTGTGGAAGCTCTGTGTAAACACAAATTCATCCTAATGCCCCACAGCTGTAGTTTTTCTTCCCTTAGAAATGCTAAAGTACCTAAGGAAAACAGGGAGGGAAGAGACAGGATTTGGCAAGGTTACTTCCTTATCACACATTTAGCACAGCTTGCAGTGGAGGCTGTTTGATAGCCCTCCAAAAGGCCTGGAAAAACAGGCATACTCTCCCAAGGGCATGCAGCACCCTTTGGCAGGGTGGCTCCCCTGGGCACTGCAGTTCTCCACTGCTCCCTGCACAGGGTTATGTCTGAAGGGCACAGCCCATGGTACCTTCTCCATCTCACATCAGAATGCATGGTAGATTCTCCCATCCTCTCCAATGGTCTGTTTTGCTGAAAGTATTATTTGAGAGGCAGATTCAGATGGTACCAGCTTTTCACCTGTGTTTCTATAGCTGAGTGGGATTTTTTCTTTCCCCCCATCTCTGTCTGGGATGATACTAGGAGGTTTGTTGCTTTGCAATTATTTTGAAATTTATAAAATAGAGGAGAAACTGACATCCTCCCAAGCATTTTAAGTTAATTTTTGTGTCAGCTGACTAGGTTTTGCATTGACAACACCTATTTGAAAAGGAACATGAAGCAAGTTATTAATGCATGCCCAGATTCACGTCTTCTCCACTTTTACTATGTAGCATTTACAGCACAGGTGGTAAGGCATGAGATGCAAAGATTGGGTATAAGATATGACTTTGGAGGTTTCACATCTAAAACTTGTGACTTCAGCCCCTACTACTCAGTTGTCTGCAGTGTTATCAGCAGAACAGGAAGTTAATACTCATTAACTGATGTTCATACTCATAGCATGGCCTGGTCTAGTGGAATATTTCACTTGGTTAGTTGTTGTCTCTAGTAGTCTGTTGACCATTAGAGGAATCTGTTTGTATATTAGTAGAATTATGTAGTTGATACAAAACAATAGAAGAGTTTACAGGTGCATATTTCAATACCCTCAATTAAAAGGGTTTCCATTTAGTGTGTACTAGGCTTTTTAGATTAATATTGCTGATAGGGATTTTTATTTTTAATTCCAAATGTGTTATTTTCAATTTGAGAGGGCTGAGATCATATGATTAGATCTTTCTTTCATAGTGTGGAAAATCCCTGCCAGCTGAGATGAATGTACTTGCACACATTTTGTACCTCTCTGGATGACTCTGAACTTAATCCACCCCTTGCTAGAGCAGGTGAGAAGTTCAAGGAGCTCGCTGCCACATAGAAGAGAGAGAACAGTATCACAGCTTAGGGGATGGACATCAGAACTGCCACGTGTTTGTTTGTCTCCTGTATATTTCCATATATGTTTCCAAACTTTCCTGCACCATTTCTTTTTCCTGTATTTCTTTTCTTTTCAATATAATCTTATTCTGCTGTGTGCTGACTGTCTGCTGCCATAGATAATTTCACTGTAGGCTGAAGGTGCTCTGTGCTTCCAAGGGGGTGCTTGGATTTATATAATGCTTACATTGGTTGCTTCTTTCCTTATCCACAGTGTCTGTAGCTGACAAAGTGAGCTGGGATAGTGTCATTGTCACTCACCTGTTTCTTCTCTTTAAGTATTTTGTGTATTTGCAGAATATCAGTTGCACTCCAATGTGCACCTTGGTGCCTGGATTTAATACTTCTGTTTGCTACAGCTTTTTGACACTGCCTTTCTTGGGGGTTTGACTGACATGGCTACAAATGTAAAGTAGTTCACCAGTAGTAATTGATTGTTTTAAACTAGAATCTCCAGATCTTGAGATCATATGTAGATTTCACGCTTTTGGGGATTTTGCAAACTATTCTATTTCATGTGTTACTGTTCCTTCCAAGTCAACACAGTTTTTCTCCAGAAGCCCTATTTTACTTAGCCCCAAATTTAATTGTATTGTGTTGTGGTTTTGTGGACTGTCTTTGAAAACAAAGGAAAGCTCACCACTTTTTCCTTACTTTGCAACAGCATTTACTGTACATCAATAAATTTGCTGCACAAACAGTGCCAAAAGATGACAATAATAATAGGGTATCTTGGATTTCTAAAGTGTAAGAGAAAGCTGTTGGTGATTTCATGGCAGTCAGGTGATTTTATCAGGAAGTCTCTGATAGATGTACAGAGACCTTTGTGAATGAGAGCTACAGTACTACAGATGGGGAAGTGGAGCCACAGAGAGGTTAAGTGTGTTTTTTACATGGTGACATGACTCTTCACTGTGGTGACTGGTGAGAGATGCCATAGAAATGCTGCCAGCAGGAGTGTCCTTCCTAGTGCAGGGCTGTAACTGGTTGCAAACTGATTGCTTTGCACAGGTGATAACACTTTCTACCTTGCTATTTGGTATTTTAAGGTTGTAGGTTGCTTCATATTTGCCTCCTATAAAGAATGTAACATTCTTTTTGTTGTTTTCAGCTTGCAGACAGTGGGCTGCATGCCACCTCCTGTGTCTTCTGCTGTAATTTTAACCAAAGCTGTTGGTGGAAATGAGGTGAGTTTTCAATTTGTCTTTTTTAAACAGGCATTCAAACAAGTATTTATTTATGATGAAATCAAGTGGCAAAGCACAGTCAGAAATGTGATGCTATTGTGGTTTATAAAAAGTTCTGGAATTAAAGCTTGGGTGTTGTGTTGGTGTCAAACAAGGAAAATAGTGGTATGTTATGTGCTGGCATTGGTGAAGCTGAAAGAAACTCACTTTTCTGAGGTGACACAAAGGTTCCTGATAGAAATTAGTGTTGGGAGATTTCTGCTGGTTGCTGCACTGTAAGTCCTAACCCTGTAATGTTCCTGTGCTGTGTTGTGGCTATCACATAGGCCAATAGAGTTGCAGTGAAGTTCTGCCCTTGCAGAGATTGTTTGGATGTGTTCAGTATGAAGAGGTCCTGCAGTAGGAATTTCTCAGGTTTGAAGCTGCAAATGTAGCAAGTGAGATGGCAATACAAAAATGGATTTAGATATTACGTTGTGATTTGAGACTGCACGAAGGGAAAGTTCAGGGAACGTGGACAGTGATGCCATGCAAAGTTCAACAGATAGGAAATGCTGAAATAGAAGTTGGTGTAAACTCAGTTTGGTCGTGATAAATTTCTGCCTTAAAATGGTATATACTGATGTAATTTCAGACTCTTTCTTTATCCACAAAGCACTTGCTGTTTTTTTAGGAAAGCCAGGTAAATGGATTTTAGGAAATTAATCCAGCTGTGCTAATTAATGAGCTTGTTTCCTTTAGATTTGCTTCTTTATAACTGCTGAAGGTAGAGGAGATCTGGTAGGTGAGGAAGGGAGGGAATTAACATTGACAGAATGGATTTACACCTGGGGCTGTTGGATGCTATTCTGAAGGGTCAAAGGCAAATCTTAATTCAGCCATAGAACTCCTGTGTGAGGTGGGGTGGTTCACTTCAACCATATGTTTTAAATATGGCCATTAGTTGTGAACTTCTCATTTTCTGAGTTCAGGCCTTTGGGACCGATTAATGTCAGCTTTGAAAACACATGATAGCACTGAAATAGATTGAAGTTGTACTTTGTACTGACAAAGTGCTGTTTAATTGCTCTATCCTCTGAAGAGAGACCCAAAGTATTTCAAGTCAACCATCTCTAATTATGGGCAATCCTGATGCACATCACTGTCTGCCAGTTTGCTACCTTGAGAAAAGAACCATAAAACTGTCTGATGGAGGTGGTGTGGAGTAGTTGCTATAAGGAAATAATTCAAGTACCTAATAGTGATCAAGAGAGAAATGAGAGGTTTTCCAGGTATGATTCTACATGTAGATGCTGTAAATAACACAAAGATGCCACGTAGTGAACAGTGAGGATTAAATGAAGTATCAAGTGAGTGCTCATTCAGTGTTAGCACTGTCTGTACTAGTCTTAGAACAGGGAAAAGATCCTCTGGAAAAAACTACAGTAGAATTGGTTAGTTGAAAGCAATATAATACAGTGTGCAGGAGGGAGAGAGTTACTTTAGTGTCTTGACCATTAGAATGCACTTTTTTATGCTGGTGTCCTTGAGGGATGGTGAGGGGGTGTGCATTTTATACCAGCTGAAAAATGGCTGCTTTCTAGTACATGACTGTATAAATCACTGATAAGATAAGCTTGAAACTCTGATTCTTCTGTGCCAAACTCTTGTTGGAGGAATGTAAAAATGCATACCTTGTAGTGAGTTTTACAGATAGAATGAAGCAAGAATTGGGTTTTGGGAATTGAGAGTTCTGAGTCAGGCTCTAAGAGAGTATGTAGAGGAGAAACTCCCTTTAAACATGCTCAGTGTAAACAAAGTGTGTGGCAGAGTTATTACCAAACTTGAGCATATTTCCAATGCAAGCTTTTTTTTGGAATTTGATGTTTCTTTTTCATTCCAACTAATTTTTCTTCTGAAGATCAGATCTCATGCTGAGGGAGAAAAACAGTCTTGTATCTCTCCTTGCCAAACTTCACGTAAGCTGTTATTGATGTATTTCTTTTTCTGATATAAGCAGAATACTGCATTTTTTCCCATTTCAGTTTGAATTCATTCTGATATATGATGATTTTAAACCTGGGAGTCAACTGGAAATATAAATGATTATACTGTGAGAGCATTTGTTCATAATAATGCTTCTTAAACTGCTTTTGCCTCAACAAGTGTGTATCCCTTACCTAGAAAAATTGGTTTGAGGATGTATCTACACTGCATAATGTAATATGAAGATAAATGGGCTTGCTCAGAAGGAATATATCAAGGAAGCTCCACGTGAACTAATTAGTGTGAGAAGTGTCCTGCTGCTGCAGAGTCCAGGCACACCCTCAATAAGTGCTCTGAAGACCTCTTTGGATGCCTTGAAACACAGCACTTAAGAGCTGTGGTGGTTGACTGTGTTATGACAGTATAGAGGGGTTTAGGTTTCTTTGTCTAAGGAGAAGTGACTGTAGAATGTCAGTTTGGACTTGGGTTCTTCTCAAAGAAATATCAGGCCCTGTGTCATGGCAGAAGTAGCACCTCTGGGGCTGGGGAAGCATGGTCTCTATTTTTAGCTCTGTCATCAACCTTTTGGGTAAAACAGTGAATTATTGTGTCTCTGGGGTAGGTTGTGATGCATAATAGCACACTTGTGAAGTGTTTGAAGATCAGTGCTGAAAAAAATCTGATGTAAGATGTATATTTTATTGGCCTGGCACAGGGTAATTATGTATTTGGTCAAGTGCTTAGAAGGTGACCTGCATCATTAGAGGTTACTTGGGTGGTGGATTTTGCTGCATATTAATTGGAAAATTTGGTTGTGATATAGTAAAAGGGAGACTTTCTTTCTTTCTTCTCTCTGTTTCTCCTTCACTCTGATTTTTCATCATTTCTCCTGTGATCTTTTCCTATAAGTTACTTTTATTAACCCTTCAAGCAACTTTCTAAACTAACCTATTCCTAGCTTTTGTCACAAATACACTTAGTTCATTAGCAAAGCCAGTTTCAAGTACTGAAATTTTAGTTTGATACATATGAATCCCTATATGAACAAAAAAAAAGATTCATATGTTGCCTGGTGAAAAATGAAGTGGAGTCACCATAAGAATCAAAATCTAATTTTTAATTTGTTGATATTTTCTCAATTATGTAGTTGTTTCTGTCAATCAGACCCTTGATTTGTGTAGAGGACAGTCCATGACGTTAAAAAATTGGAATGAAAACCAGAAGGCCTCACATTTATTCTTTGCTCTTGTACTGTGAAGGGTCAGGATTTTAATGGCATAGCTTGACAGCACAGAAGGCTTTGTTGTGTCATCTTTTTTTCAACAAGTCTAATAGTTTTTCAGTGAAATTATAAAAACAATTTATTTACAAGTCTGCAATAGAGACAAATAAATGTCATCATTTCAAGGCACTGTAAAGACAAACCTATTAAAAGCTCAGAGGTGCTCAGACAGAAGTGCTGTAGAGATGCCAGATATTACTACAAAGTATTCAGACAGCAAATGTCATAGTCTCCTTAAGAATCAAAGTAATGAAGAAAAGAGATTGAAAATTAGATCTATAAGTCTATTATCAGTTTGGGAGAAAAAGCAATTTGTGATGACTTTTATGGCAGCTTAATGACATACTTTTGAAAAGTGTAACATAACAGGCAGGAACTGTGATGGAATTGTACAGATAAATTGTGGCAGACAGCTCATTTTATTGAGGAATACTTGGGCTATTTTGCTATCTCATACACCACACAACCACTGAGGGATTTTTTGTTATTTTTCAGTTGAGCAATAGCTTGTACAAAACCTCTTAATAAACATGTTGGGCTTTATTTTTTTTGCGACTTTAATGTGGCTCTGCTGTGACCTTTTGTAAAACAAGGTGTTGCATATGCAAGACAAGATTTTGAAATATAAAATAGGCTACAATGAAAAAAACTAGAAAGGTGTTCATGAAATAAGGTATAAAGTAAAGAAATAGTTCTGTTATTGATTTTTAAGTTTCTTTTCTGAAGCAGATGTAGAACATAAAACTGAGTACAAATTTGCCAAGTCCACAGCTAGCCTTTCTGGGAAAGAATCAAGGGAGAGCAGCAACATTTACCCAACAAATTATATACTATAGTTTTAAATGGTATTTTGAAAAACATAGCATGTGAATGGTTTCCAAGAAATGAAGACTGGAAAATTCCTTTGTTTGTCTCTGTGGTTTTTTGGGTTTTTTTTTAGTAGAAATAAAGAAAAAGTGTACTCCAACACTACTGTAAAGTCATAGGAAAGATATTGATTTCTCTAAAAATATCTGAAGTTCTTTGAACTGTATATACATGTACATTAACCTTTTAGAAAACAAAATAAAATGAATAAAAAGAAGTACAAGCTCTAATGGTTTGTGATTCATACACTGACTGATGCACCAGTGTACCATGACTGTTTACCCTTGGAAGGTAACACATGAACATTATGAAACAAAATTGTTTAAAACTTGCAGTAAATTAAATGTATCATGTTTAGTTGTCTTCTATGATATAGTTTTTCCTCTCTAAATATAAGTCAGTAGTGTCATCTAAAATTCGATTTCAAGATTGCACTTAAAATATTCTTGTGTCCAGGTTTTATTTATGGAAGAGTAAATAGTTTAATTCTATTGTTTTTAAATGTGATATTGTAAAAGGAAAAGAAATATATGATTTTTTCCTTTTCTAAGTAGTAAATTTTGTCTGCCTACACAGATGAAACAATTCTAAATGAAAATATAACTAATTCTACCATTAGATGCTACACTGAAGTCTCTGGGAAGTGTGTGGGTGCTGGAGGACAAATTTAGGCAAGACATCTGTACTTCACATGTACAAATATAAAGAGCTAACTGTGTCAGCATAAGCCTTCTATGTACATAGGAGCTATTAAACTCACCCACTCTGTTCTAGTATTATAGTCTAATTTTTTATGTATCCTAAGAGTTTACTTTTCTTTTATTGTTGCTGTGCTTTGAGCAGATGGTTTTTATTGAACTATTTATTGATACTTAGGGTTTTTTCCTTCCCAGAGTGGTGAGTGCATTTTATATCCATCAATGCATAGGAGTAGCCCAAATTATTACTTAGCATATGAATTTCATCCCTGTAATGTGTCCCAGTCCTGCAGCTCCATTAGATATCTCTAGAGTTCCTCGTCATCTTCTCAAGTGTTCTATAACCCAAAGCAACTGGGAGCCTTTGGGGTTTTTTCCTTCCCTCACTGATCTCTTTTGTTTATCTTTAGTAGTTGTAATACAAACCCACTGTTCAAACTATGAGAGGGGAGGGGATTTTCAAAGGCATTCAGCTCTGCTCTTAATTCAGTGGAGCAAATGCAGACTAACACGAGGTGTGTGAAATCCCCAGTCAGGCGCTTCAAACTCTTTACTTGCTACGAAGTTTCAGATTTTCCATCACCTCTGAAAAGCAGCCAGTTTACTACCCCAAGGTGCCAGTGGTTGAGTTAGACTTGTGATAAGATTTAATTTTGCCTCTGGTTGCCATTACCTCTGAGTGTCTTTCATATGGCTTATAAAGTGTCCTGTGGGAAAAGTGCATTTCCTACAGTCCTGGGAGTGCAAGAGAGTAGGGAAGGGCAAGACTCTCTTTGAGTACATAAAGTGATGCAGTTAAAATGGATAAAACAGAACTTGCAGTCTTGTGTATATTCATCCTTCTCTTGTAGCAGTTCTGCCATAATCTAGAAAGCTGTAAAAAAGCCTGTTTAAATTGCATTAAACTGGGCTGTGGCTGGAAGTTACCTGGAATCATCACAGCCTTGTGTTTTTACAGCTGTGTTTGCACAACTGTCCTAGATCTGACTTTGTAAGAAGAGTGTTTTTAGAGGCTTTGCTGTTGCTATTCTGCAGTGCTTGGCTGGGAAGTCAGTTTTTTGTCTGCTGTGGCACAGCCACTGACCCTGAAAGCTGTTTGTGGCATAAAGAAGCCAGAAGGACAGAAGGAGAGTCTTGCTCTCACGCTTGACAAAAGTGGCCTTTTAAAGTAAGGTGGTGTTGAATTTGTCTTGGTATGCAGGTTAATTCAGTGTGAAGTTACACTGTAGAAGAGCTTCCTGTTTAGCAGTGACTGCTGTATGAAATGCAGTGTGTATGCAAAGCAAGCATTTTTAACTGTGAACAATTAAAAAATAATTACATTAAAGTGTTTGCAGAGTGGGGTCTAGTGCTCTAAAAACTCTTTTCTGTTTAATTTTTCTGCCTGTTCGAAAGAGAGCAGGTATTTTGCTGGCAAGGAAAGTGTTACCCACTGTCCCTAACTCAGCCTTTGAAGATAAAGGCTGTTCTGGAGGGCAGTGAAAACTGGAAAGATTATTCCAAAAGTTGCAGATGATTTGTTTTCAGTGGAGTGCTTTTTGCACTATAAATTTCATTCAGCATTCACTGTGTAAGGGTGGTTTTCTAATGAAAACCTTTCTTTTGGCAGATCAGTGCAGTTATTTGCTGGCACTGAAACCTGGTGATATGCTGGGTTCTGGTTCCACTGTCCCTCACCTATTGCCTTAAAGCTCACTGCAGATACATCAGAAGTAAACAAATCTAATGAGAATAAAAAATGCCATTTAGGAATTTCTTTAAGCAGAGATTGTTGTTCAAGTTCTGAGCACTGCCTTGTAAAGAAATAATGTTACATTGTTTCTCCTGTCTTAATTTTGTCCTTTTTGTGTTAAAATCAAAGCCTTAGGGTATTTCACTTGGAAAAATTTTTTTTCTATCCAAGCACTTTTTTAGCTGGCATGAATATTTTTGCTTAGTGGCTAATAAGGATATATAGAAGACAATCAGGCTTGCAAATTGAACATTTCCACAATTTCTTTTCTTTAGCTCTGTTTTTGAGTGTGCAGTATTAAGTCCTGAATTGTGGAAATCAAAGCTATAAGACATGAAGCAGTTGTTTGGGTTTTTTTTTTCAGTTAAAATTATTTTCTTTAGATTTCATTCCTTTTCAAAGAAGTTAAATTTAATTATCCTTTTTTTCATCATTATGATTATGAAAGAATATTATGAATGTTTTTGTCTTCTAAATTGTTTGTCAGTTATTCAGTGTGTTAAAAAAATGTGGTTTGCATTCTATGAGGGAAACCTCATTTGTGTGAAGAGAGAACAGATTCCTAAGTTACTTTATATACAACTAAATAAGCACAAATTTATTTAAAATTATTTCATAGGAGAAGCTAGGCTATTTTAGAAGTGTTTTTCATTTGTACTTATCTGTTAAACTGAGTCTTTGTTTATTTGTTAGTTAGAACATGTGAAAAAGTGTGGAGAGCAGTAGAACAGCAAATTTTTACTGATTCCAAAGCATTTTTTAGGCTCCAGCTTCTGGAAAATTTTTGCCCCATGATGAATTCTGCAAAGAGCAAGCTGCTGGTAAATTGTTCTGGACACGTTGAAGTAAAGCCACGTTTTTCCTGGGAACACACAGACCCTGTGCTCAGGTGCTTTCCTGCTCAGCCAGAATTTTTGCATGTTCCCTTGTGAATATGTCCCTTCCTGTCTGAAATCCAGGACTTTGCTGCCACTTCTAAATTAGCAGAGGGAGGGGAAAGAGCAGCACTTGGAGTAGCTGGTGCTGAAGCTTAAACTCTTGTGCTTGCATAGGAAGCCCCTATGAGGAAATGGCAGCATTTAGGAAGGTTTGAGGGACAGGAGACTGGTGAAGGAGTGTCCTGGAAGCACAGCAGCCCCTGGTAATTCATCTGTGTGAGGGGGGAGAAGAAGTTTTGCTGTTAAACATAATCTCTGCTGGCCCATCGAGTCCCTCATGGTCTATACCCCCATACAAGCTGCATTTCCAGGCTGTTTGCCTCTCAGCCTGACCTCCCTGGGTCCCTGCTGTCTGCCTCTGCATCCCACCCTGCCTCAGGCCCTCAGATGCATTCCCAGGCAGTTGGCACCAGGAGGAATTTTCCCCAGGATTCAGGGGAACAAAAAACTTGGCTTTAATTGAGGTGGATACAGCAGGTCTGACTTCATCTATTTGTTTTTAATACTCTAGGGATGTTTAGTAAGAATTGCCTAAGCAAACAGAGAAGGTTTGCTTATCAGCAAAGAAATCAAGCAGCCATGTGCTAACCAGTTAGTCTAGTGCAGTAATTCTGGTAATTATGTGGCACATGAGCTAAAGAGACTATTACTGGGCTTGAACTGAATTGTGTTTGAGCTGGTAAGTTGAGAGCAACAGTGTATTTCCTGAATTAGTTTGCCAGTTTGTGTGCTACTTCCGTGAAATTTTGAAACTCCCCGTCCTGGCAGATATTGTGGATTATTGCAACAGGGTTTCCAAAATGTTGAATTTCTAGTGTGTGGATGACTTTGCTTAGTTAGACCCATTTTTTGTTATGTTTTGTGATGATCTAAATTCATTTTGTTTAATGGTATGGTTACAAAATGTCTGTAATGTAGATGGGGATGTATACTTGAGGCATGCTGTGTGAGTGCTCCAGCTCCAACTGCATATCCAAAACCTTTTAAAAGGAAATCTCAATGAGCCCCATGGGATAAAGTAAATTATTACATGTGATGAACTCTTAAGTCATAGACCAAGGTCATGGCAGTGAGAGTGTATTTCAAAAAGGTTTTATCTGTGCTTGGAAAGCAAATGAAATCTCTCATCATTAACTTTAGAATTATAGTTGTAAGAGGATTTTCACTAGAGGTGAAAGATCAAGTTCATGGCGGACATAATGGAGTCTGAAAAGTTATTTCTGAGACATAATACTGTGGTGTGAAACATTCACTGAGGTTTTCACATTATTGAGTTTACAGCCTGTGATCTGGATACTGAAGATCAGAATGGTCTTAATAATTGCTGCTGTTATGGCTTTATTTCAACCTTTGCAGATGGAGATTTTTTTTTTAATTACATTGTAAAGACTTTTTGAAAAATATCCTAGATATTGAAATGTGTCAGTGTCTGTCATTGCACACAGGCTACGTTAGTAGTAATAATAATAATAATAATAATAATCCTTCTACAGGAAGATAATCTAGTAAACCTGAATGATCTTAATGAATCCATCAAAGCACATGTGCATGCAGTGATGTGATCTGTCCTTATTTGCTGATACCTCTCATAAAGCAGAAAGAACAAATGTTGAAGGGAAACAGGGCAGAAAACCATAAGTAGAGCTAAGGTTTTTAGAGACCCAGATTTTTATCCTGTTGGTGGAAATGGATATTTGTTTGTCTGTTTATTCAACACACTGTCCTATTTTGCTAAACTTTGTATGTGTACATGCATTACAGTGGTACCAATGAGCAAGAGAAACCTGCCCAAGAGCAGAGTCTGAGCTCTGTGCCTGTGTGTTGGGACTGGTTTGCAAATATCCCTGCCTGTAGCAGCACTCACTTGCTTACAGAGTTTATAGTGCTCAGCCTGTTTGCTTGGAGAAGTGGTGAAATCTGCCCGTGGTGAAATCTGCTGCATTTAAAAGAAGAATATTAAGCAGCCATCACCAGCAATTAATCCCTTTGTGTTTGTGCCTTCTCTGTCTTGAGGATTGTTACACTTACAGGAACATTTTGGCTGTTGCAATTTTATTTGGAAGAGTCTGTTTAGTCTTCTTTCCATGCCATTTCACTTCTGGGTTAAATTCAGAGCTTTTGCTCGTTTGTTTTTTAAAATCCTTCCATCTACTTCAGAAGAGGTATTTGTTAAAAGGGGCATTTGTTCCTCAAGTAACAACTGCAAATGACAAGCACATACATATTTCTGGCAAATGTTATTTTAATTTTGTTGAAAATGCAAGCTAATTCTACAACACTAAAATTTTGTAACAGGAACTACAGCAGGTCAGTCCTAAGAGTGGCTATCAGGTGGTATGCTACTTGAGCAAAGTATTTTGTTTCAAAATGAATGTGATTTTTGGGAAGCTTTTCATATATTCAGTGTTTACAAGATTACTTAAAAGTCCTATAAGAAGAGGAAGCATAAACTGGGTGGATAGGTTACCTGTAATTCAAGAAATGGCAGCATTCAAATTGGACATCAAATCTCAGTTGTGATCTAGGAGTGTGTTTTGTGCTTCTGTTTTAAGGTGATGTGGTCATGCAATTTATAAAATAAACCCTGTAACATTTTTTTCTGCACTGTTAATGTCACGTATGTTATCTCAAAACCATTGCTGTGTTTTCATTACCCAAATGGCCCAGAATATGGGTATTGAGTGAGACTTTCTGTGTAGGTTATGTCCTCTAAGGTGTACATTTTAATAATATAGTCGATGGCTTCTCTTATACCTTTTCTTCTCAGCCAGCAATGTCACCTCTTCGTGCACTTGTGAGGCATTTCTGTTTCTAAGCACAGTCACAAATGTCTGTGACCTATCGATACTGGGATGTTTCTGCTGTTTGCAGCACCTGTGCCAGTGACTTCTGCATGGCTTGGTTCTCTGCAATTTATGATCTGAGGAACTCAGAACAATAGATGATGTCTGTAGATATGAAATTTGTAGAGAAATACGCAGTATTGTACAGTGCTGTCCTCAAATCCCTTCTGCAAACAAATCACTCCGGGGCATCCCTGCTTCATAAGGGGTCTGCTGTCATGACCCCTTGAGTAACAAATGCCTCTGTTGCTACATTTGGGTTTTCAGACCGTCCTGAAACTCCCAGTAGAAAAAACTCAGAGTTTTATCTTGTCTTCTGCAAATAACAACAAAACACCTACCTTGTAACCTTGAAGTCTTTTAGTTGATTCTGCAGCATTTTTATTCAATTTTCTTTAAATTTAAAGTCTTTCATTAAATTTGCTCAGTTTTATAGGTAACAATTTTTACATGTATACAAATTTAAAACAGTAGCCTACAGAGTAGTTTTGTGTAACTTTGTTTTTGTAAATATGAAATCGTAGAACATAAGGATACTTTATAACTGAGGTACTCTGTGAGTCTGATGGCTGTGCTCTCTCTGTCATCAGGATTCAGATGTGTGTGTTTCTTTAGAATGTGTAAAATCTTCCTCATTGTCTTAGCAGCAGAGTTATGCTCACCACCCTCCCAGTTCCTCCCCCCCTCTTTTTTTGCATAATATAAGTCCTTGTGCCCACTGTGTAAGCACTCTGTCATATCTCTGAGTGATCCCTCTGATATTCATTTCCCTCCTCTTCCAAAGCATCAGCCAGTTGCAGCATGCTGTTTGTTATCTTCCCAACTGGTATAAAACCACAGTGTAAATCTGTAGTAGTCTTCTGTTTCCCTGACTGTCTGCTCTTAGCAGCACTCAGTGCTTCCAGCTTGCAGGAGGGTTTTACACTCAGACAGATTGCTTGTCCTGCTAACTTATCCTACAGCATCTTGTGAGGTGGATGGCTCATTTAGCAACACTTCCAGCAGGTTCTGTTCATTGTTCCTTTATCTGCTTGGGGATGTTTTTGTTTGGTTTGTGAGTAGTGGGAGGCAAGAGCGTCTCCTCATACTCTAATTTTGCAGCCTAATGCAGATCTGCCATACAAGCAGATTTTAAAGAGATTTTCTGTCTTTCAGGCTTCAATTTCCTTCTAAATTGTGTGATGCAAGGCAATGGAAAATTTCATTTTGTCAAGTTATTTCCTCCTGTGGAAGATATTGTAATATGCTGAGACTTTATTCTGAGCCATCCAATTTCTTAGATGTTTTTACAAAACTAGAAATAGTTGAATTGGGTTTTCCTTCTAATTAGCACATGCCAGCTGCTGCCAGCAAAAGAACACCTGTGCTGCTAGTGAAGGTACCTGGAAACTTGGGCATGATTCTTCTCCTTTTTCCCAGTGTAAATCAGATATTCTTCTATTAAAATCAAAGCAATGGACTGGATCAGTGTAGGTGAAAGTCACAAAGGAAAATTGGATGTATGTGATTTCTAGTAGGTGGATTCTAGATGCAGTAATTGGTGTGGTGTCCTAATGTAAAAGTGTGCAGCTGACATAAATGCCAAGTAGATACATAAATAAGTAGAGCACTGCATTTTTGTTCATTGTATTCTCACATTAAATACTTTTTGAAAATATGGTCTTTATTTCAAATAACTGAAAATGCCTGTAATTTTAAAATAGAGAAGTAAAACCAAGTTATCAGTGTTGTTCATGCTATAAATGCTTTTAAAGATGGATCTTTGTTTATGGGCTAAGTTTATGTCATTATCTTGAAATTAGAGTAATTGTACTTATCTATAAGAAGTGTGTTCCTCAGAAACATCACTAAGCTTTCCCTCTACTATCTCCTTATGCAGATATTACAGGAGTATAAAGTCATTTTATTAGCTGACAAACTGCTTAATTACAAGATAAGAAGCAGAGCTTTGCTCAGTGGAGGAAATGTGTAGTTCTTCCATCTACATTCAGAAGCCTGTTTCTTCCAGCTTTCATTGGAGGCAAAGGCAGCCTCCAAAACCCAGGAGAATTTAATGAAAGTGGTTTATGGATGTTTTCTCCTGGGTTTGTTCAAACAGACAGAAATGAAACAGAAATAAAATAGCTAAACCATGAAGAAGTGCACAGTATACATGTAGTCAGTCAGCAGTGAACTGTAGAGCTCTACTGTTAAATGCCCTGGGTTGGCAAAGAGGAGAGAACATTTTGCAGTTGTATAGACAGCCTTTCACATATGTTGAATCCTAGTTAGGACTTAGTACTTGGGGGGGATTAGTTGTTCTGCAGTGAGATCAATGCTTGAACTATATGCCATTTAAAATACTACTCATTAAACTTTTTTGGTGTAGACTAATCAGGTTCTTGGAGGAGTTCTTGTTCGTGGTGGTGTTACTAATGTCCAGAATGGCTTTTCCTCTCTCTGTTCCACTGTAATGACAGAAAAATGGGAACTGTTCCATTCTATTTTCAATTTCGGAGAAGTGTTAACAAGGATTTTGTTTGAAGACCTTTTTTCTCTGGGAGTTCATTTTCATATTTGATTTGCTTTTGGATGGGCATCTTGGCATCCCTGTCATGCTACAGTGCTTTCTGCTTCCAGCTGTTGAGCTTTTGGAGGAGGGCTGTGGGGAGCCTTATTCACTATTAGAAAACCTCACTGAAGAGCTGTAATTTTGTAGTAGATAGTGCCAGGCAGCATTAGCTACTGATGTTTGGATACCTACAGAGCATAAATCAATACTTGGAGTAAACAGAAGAGTATTTCTGTGCTGATGCTTTTGCTTATTTGCTGTTGGAGTCCTGGTGATGGCATATGGCTTTGCAAATGTCTGTAGTACCTATGTCCAGGCTGTAACTGCAGTATTTTTAACACAACCTTAGAAAAATGTGCCTTTAGGCACTGAGAAATGCTCATTAGAACATGTATGTAGTTTGTATTTTTACTATATTTGTTATGTAGGATTTGTGTGAGATTTCTTTGCTTTTTAACTACCCTTTTCTGAGTGTTTTTGTGAAGTAGATAATGTGTTCTTTTGTGGAGTACTGTTTGTTGTTGATTTTAAAGGAGTAGAGGGAAAGGCAAGTTTGTGGGACGAGCCATTCAAATTCTATGGCTGGTGAAGACAGAAGACATTAGGCATCTACAGTGCATAAAATATCAAAATTAAGATTCTGCCTGGTCTGCACTTCATTTTTTGTAACTTGTATTGATGCCAACTCACCCATAAAACCACATGCTTTTTAAAACACATTAGTTTGACCTGTTCTGCCTTACAGTACTTTTCTTGTTACACTGCAATCTGGATTGTTCTGCAAGAGATGGTGTGTTAATAAGTACAACAGAAGTTTTTACTGTGATAGTATGGACTATTTTATGACTTTTTCTTGTTTCTGTTGTGTAAAGCATCATAGCTACTTGCAAGATACAGCAGTCACAGAAGTCATCAATTAAACTCTAACAGGCTGATATCATAGCAAAGCTTTTAAGACAAACATTTGTTGAGCATGTGTTACATAGAGACCATAAAAACCAGTTTATGTTGTCCTGGTGCTGCCAGTATTTTAAAATTTAATTATTTGGACTAATCCACATTCACTCTAACAACATGCCATACAAGCAGAGGAGAATTTGCTTAGTTCATATTCAGAAAGAAACAGTTTAGCATCTTTCAGAATATCTCACAAGTATGCTGAATTTTTCAGGAGTTCATTTACTGTTGATATGATGCAGCTAAAGCCAGTAATGCAAAGGTTCTTTTCTTATTGGTCAAAATGTTCAGTACATTAGGAAACTGCTAAAATACTTTGGGCAACTTTTTAGTGTTGTTTGTCCCACTGGGAGGGGAATGTTGTGGCTGGAAGGAAGCAGGACAGCTGTGAAGTGAGAAATGTGGAAATAAAGAGTCAGATGCTCTGTAACAGCAGGATCACCAGTGAAGTTTAGCACATGATTTTCAAAATGCTTCTGCCTGTACCACTTGCTAAAGGTTTTCTTTGGGAGCTGGTGTGATATAACAGATTATTCAGGGTTTTTTCCATAGCTTTGTTCTGAGCACTTTGCCTCATTTCAGGGTATTTTCAAAGTTAAGTCTTATGGGCCTGCCTTTAGAAAAGCATTAAAATTTGACTTTATTTCATGTCCATTCTTTTTAGCTTGCTATTGCCAATGGAAGGGGAAAAAATAGGTGTGGTGGCTGATTTGAAACAAAAGGTCACCCACACAGAAGTGGATTCTTGCTGTTGTTATGTGCCACCCCTGAATTTTAAAAGTGGTACCTATTGGAAGTACATGGTTTGGGTAATGTTCCTAGCATGGGCATGTTTAACTGCTCTCAGAAAAACCTGTGAGATTTCTATTTATTCCAGGTCTGAGTGCTCTGGTTGCTTGTGTTGCCGAGTGCAGGCAGTGAGTGAGCCCTGGGAGCGCCTGGGATGCAGGAGCTGTGCTGCAGCAATAGGAGAAGAGCCCTCGGTGGGGCTGCCTGCAGCAGCTCCTGTCCGGCTGCCAGCAGCACATCTGACGTGACCTGCAGCCATTTGGGCAGGTGGGAGTCGGGGCTGAAGGCTGTGTCAGCACCCAGGTAGCCTCTGATGGTGAGAGAGCCTGACCTTGGAGTTGAAAGCTCCTTTGGCCCTGGAGTTCAACCTTCCTTTGTCCGTGTTTGCTGCCCATTTAACCCCTGTGTGTCCTGTGCATCCTGAGCTGCTCGGTGTCTGAGCCCGGAGCAGCCAGTCGGGCACTCGACTGGGTCTCTTGCAGTTGTCCGAGGGCCATTCTTCAGGGATAACACTGCTGGCAGCTAAAACCTGTGAATGACTGAAAAATAGACTGTTTGAGGTGTTGGAGTATTTTTTAATAGGCTTTGAAAAACCTTGTTTGATCATGCAGTGTGTTGGTCTTTCAATAAAATCTTCATTAAATCCACCCATTCCTTACAGGTTTTTTTTTTTTTTTTTTAACTTCTGTTTGCCTTTGACACATGTTCTTGGTTGGATTATAATTCATTAGTTTCTCCAAAGAGATTAACAGTTCCTTAAACCAGGATCATGTGGATTCTGGTGTTCTGTGTGAAAGCAGTGCTGGAGAGCAGAGAAGCCCCAGGATCCCTATAGAAATTTGAAGACAATTTTGATACTCTAGTCCACTCAAAAAATCTGCTGATACCATAATGTTTTTTCCCTTGCCAGGACCCTCCTTGCCTGGTGTCATTTCTTGAGCTCTCCTGGGATGAGATTAGTCTAAAACAACAAAGTAGCCAGATGTCTGGTTCTGAGAGAGTCCCAGAGGCCAGGGTATGGTAGGCAACAGTAATCGCTGGGGGCTGAAGATCAAAGATACCTGCGAATTACTTATGGGCACATACTATGTGTCATTCCCATTATTAACAGTCTGAGAAAATTTGTATCCCTAATTAACCCTTTTGTTGGTTAAATTTCTTGCCAGTGCAGTCTGGTCTAAAATAACTATTTGTTCTTTTTGATACCATTACATGTTAGTTTAAAAAACAAAATTAAACAGTCTCATAATAGCAAATTTATGTAACTCATTCAGATCTTTTTTATCATTGTCATTTGTAAATGTCAGAAGTGAGCATGATTTCTCTTTGTTTACTGTGCCATCCTTTGGGCTGGTGTCATTCCTATCCAGAACTGTGTCAATATTGATAGTTAACTTGTCAGGGCAGTGGTTTTAGTTTATTGCTTCTTAATAATCTTAAATGAATTAGTATCTAATTCCAGGGACGGGATGTCTGCATGTCAGAGCTTTCCCCCTTATTGCTATTTCTGATTAAATGCTAATTAATATTTTTAGTGATCAACACGTGTTTGTATTATACATTCTGAAATAACAAACTGAGACTGTAAGTGCTGACTCTGAATGCTTGTAGTGCTTTTGGAATGAGTGACTCCTGGAGAGAGAGAGAAAAGAAAGGAAAACCTGATTGCAGCCTTCTGTGCTTTTCCTTTTTTATCCTCAGGTGAAAATAGCAAGGTTGTGAGAATGGACTATTTTACTAAGTAATAACATTCTCTGCTGTTGTAGAATTGAAGACTGAACAATTTTCACTGACATTAGAATAATAATATATAGTTATCAGAGATAGCTGTTGTTTGTTCTGATCACTACAATTTCATTATCTTTAACATGATATAATATTATGTGTGGTAAATACTGTATGTGCATGTTTGAGTGTTAGTTTCTGGTCACACTAAGTTTGTGTGTGGTTTAATGTCTATATTGCAGGTGTTTAACAATTCTAACAGGCATTTTTCAATGAGCAGCAAGTGAAGAAAAGATCCCTGGAGTGCTTTAAAGGATTGAATTGATTTGTCTCTTTCAGTCTTGACAGTCTCACTTCAAAACATTTTATTTGAGCAAGAAAGTCCAAAAGCTGACCTGCCTGAAAGTCTATTGTGTTTTTTTACACTTTCACTTTTGTCACAGGTGGTGTGACAAGATGCTGTCTGCATCTTTCAACACAGCCATGACTGTTGCTTCATTGTCCCCATTCCTGTTCAATTGCACACCCAAAGCTTTGTTTAAAACAAAAAGAAATGTGAGGGCAAAGCTTTCTGCTGACCCAGGGTTGCATGACCTGTAGCTGTCAGCAGGTACAGCCAATCATCATCTGAAAATTTCAGTGAGGTTCATAATAAGAGTGAGGTGGAGACAGGTGCTGTGCTTCTCAGAGGTGCAAAGGAAGGGGGAGCTGCATAGGAGTGGTTTGCAGGCAGTAGCTGTTTTCATAGGGATGGTGGCACCCTGGGTTTTGGGTCATTTGTTGCCATTCATGTGCCATAATCCAGGCACAAGCCCTGTGACTGCTTGACAGCTGCCTACAGCTTGAAAGATTCTGCCTGGCTATCCTAACATAACGAAATCAGGTCTTCATAATGTTCCAGTTCTGTTTTGCACAGTCCTTGTGGGTTGCTTTTTTCTTCCTTTTCCTTCTCCGTTGTTCCTTTGGGAGGCATTGCAGCAGTTTTGCTTGTCTGCACTGCTCAGTTGAAGGTCACAGTCAGAACTGGAATAGGTAAAATGCAAGTGTCCATGAAGCTGTGCCTGCAAAGGCCAGTCAGTGTGACCTTCCTTTGAGTTACTTCACACAGGCAGCAGGGTGCTTCCCAGAAAGGTGTGGAATCCCTAGCTGAGGTTTGGGGGAGGCCTACTAGATGGATTTGCAACATACCAGAAACAGAATTCCTTTCATTTCATTCTCTTTTGTTATCTGCATTGAGCTCTTGGAAACCATTCCTCTACTGCTGACAAGCAAGAATGCGACACAGTCAGCAAATACTAGATGAGTTTCTAGAAGTAGAAGCACTGCCATCTCCCTGTGTTTTCAGGCTGGTAAAATTCATATATTTTGATCCCTAGTGCTAAAGTAAAAAAGTGACTGGAACTGATGTTTGGGAGATTCAAATGCAGTGCAGGAGCAGAGAAAAGCACTGCAGACTACTACCCTGATATGCCAGTGACTTTTTATGTTGAGAGATGAAGTTATGAGGCACTAGTTGGAATGAAACAAATACCTGGAGTTTGGAACTGGTGAAATTACTGATATCTTCTGCAAGTAGATTGTGCCCTGCTTTCTTGTTCATGTGGCACATTTCTGTACCATGAAATGTCATAAGGACCTGTAAAGCAGTTCTTTGTTTGGATTTACAGAAAATGGCTTTAGAGCAATGTGGGTGCTTGAGTGGACTCAGAAATAGGTGTAAATACCTTTTACAAGTGTATTGGATTTTTGTGGACAAGCCAGGGTGCTGCATAGGTGTGTTGTGTGAGAAGCTGCTGGAAGCCTCTCTTACATCTGATGAAGCCAGTGCCAGCTGGCTTCAAAATGGATCAGCCACTGGCCAAGGCCCATCAGCAGGTTCTGGTTGTGCCTCTGGGATAATAAAATTAAGAAGGGGCAGAACAGCACAACAGCAGCCAGGAGAGAGAGTGAGAATATGTGAGAGGAGCAGCCCTGCAGACACACAGGCCAGTGAAGAAGGAAGGGCAGGAGGTGCTCCAGGTGCTGGAGAAGAGATTTCCCTGCAGCCCGGGGTGCAGCCCATGCAGGACCATGGGCATGGAGAGATCCACCTGCAGCCCCTGGAGAAACCCACACTGGAGCAGGTGGGTGCCTGAAGTAGGATATGACTCTGGGGGAAGCCTGCACTGGGGCAGGCTCCTGGCAAGACTTTGAGATCCATGGAGAGAGGAGCCCATGCTGGAGCAGGTTTGCTGGCAGGACTTGTAACCCTGTGAGAGATGCATGCTGGAGCAGTCTGTTCCTGAAGGACTGCACCCATGGAAAGAGGCCCATCCTGGAGCAGTCTGTTCCTGAAGGACTGCACCCATGGAAAGGGGCCCATCCTGGAGCAGTTTGTGATGAACTGCAGCCTGTGAGAAGGACTCATGTTGGATAAGTTCATGGAACACTGTGTCCTGTGGGAGGAACCCCATGCCAGAGCAGGAGAAGAGTGTGAGGAGGCAGAGGCAGCGTGTGATGAACTGACTGTAAGCCTGTTTCTCATCACCCTGCACCTCTGCTGGGAAGAAGGTAGAGAATTTGGGAATAAAGTTAAGCCTGGAAAGAAAGGAGGCATGAGGGGAAGGTGTTTTTAAGATTTGATTTTATTGTTATCCTGCTCTGATTTGGTAATAATTTATTTTTTTTCCCCCCTTAAGTCAGGTCTGTTTTGTCTGTGATAGTAAATGGGTGAGTGATCTCCCCCTGTCCTGATATCAGTACACAGTGTTGTATTTTTCTCTTCCAAGTCCTGCTGAGGAGGGAAGTGATAGAGTAGCTTTGGTGGGACCCTGGCATCCAGCCAAGGTCAACCCACCACAACAAGCTGAATAAATTTGAGTACATTAAGGTGTTACATTGCATATTAATGAATACTGCTTCATTCTGGGTGCTTCTATTGCCAGAGAGTCTTAATGAATTTGAAATAACTTTTGTGAAGGAAAAAACATAGGAAGTAACACAACCTCCTAGAAATCTGTGGGAGCAGTGTTCTCTAGTTAGGGCTGTTTGGTATCTAGGGATGACAGGGATGTCCTGCTGACACAGTTATGTAGGGATGAAAACAGTTGTCTCTGTCACTAATGTGCTCCTGCCTGGTATTTGAGAATAAATCCATAGGAACAATGAAAGAGGAAGGACTCTAGAAGCAGAGAGGAAGAGTGTGTGTTGTAAAAGAAAATTGTGGTTGAATTGGAGGGCAGATAATGCAGGAAATATCTTCATGGACCTAGTAGTTTGTTACTTCAAGGAAATATGTGGGTGTTTTATAGTGATGTTGTCAAATGAAACGTATCTGTATATATTTTGCAGGGATATAATCTAAAGATCACATAATGAGATAAATAAGATCTTTGTTTCCATTCACAAGTTTATTTCCAGTCTCATGTTCCATTCACAACACCGGAATTCATAGGAAAAATGAGGAATGTAAGTAATATGGCAACTTTTTGCAATGTATCTGCACATGGCAATGTGTGTAATCACAGAGAGTTCACCACCAACAGCAAAAGCTGCTTGGTGACTTGATTATACTCAAATTCTTGGCAGACAATTCTTGCTGTAGAATATCTGGTTTTCCAGCATGCCAAGAACAACTTGCTATTACTTTAGTTTGTGGAGCTTTTGAATTCTGATGTGGGGAAGAAAGGAAATTAATTAGAACAAACTCCAGAAAGCTAGGAGTGTTCTTATGATCTCTTGTATTTAAACATGTCTGCTCCTTTTCCTGGGTTTTGGATGACCAAAGTCATCTATGTTTAGAGGTGTTGAAGAACAAAAACTGTAGTTAATATGCTACTCAGTTTTATGCCAACAATGATGGGAATTGGTTTGTGTGGCAGAAAAGATGATGGAAGGATTAGAAGCTGGTTGACAAAGCTCTTCCTCTATAAACTGCAGATCCTAAAAATCTAAACCAAGTCATAGTAATATATGAGCTTGTGGCTGTATAAGAAGTCTCCTGACTATATAAAGTATTTAGCAAACCCCTAGGTTATCCTGGTGTTTTATTGGTGACCCTGTGACCCAGCATAAATTCAAGGCAAAGGGCTGTTTTAACTGTGCCTCCTTCCCAGCTCAGAGGGGCATGCTGTTAACAAGTTATGGCTGTGATGGCAGAAAAGAATGTCTGTATTGGGAAAATTAATTGCTTGTAAGCAAATGTTTTTAAAATGTGACATGGTTTTCATAATGTATACTTTTTCTTACTGTTATGTATTCGAAGAATGGTAATAGGCAGAGCTTGCCTAAGGATTGCTTTCTAAAATATTTAAATGATGTAGCTAATGTTGTTTTCCGTGGTCTTTCTCTGACAGGCTATTGTGACATGTATTACTATGCTTAACACTTCTTTGTACTGATAATATAACAACCAAGCATCTAAAACAAAATGCACATTTGCTGCTGAATATTTCCTTCTTTGAGAGGGCTAGATTAATGAAAATTAATGAGGTTAGGGAAATTTTGCTTCACAAGTGATCAAGTAAATTGAGCTTTGCACAGTCTGCAAAACATTATTTTAACAAGACTGTGTTACGTTTCTGTTGTGCCTTCCATTGTTAAGGGTAATTAGAGAATATGTGTGTTTTAATGAGAATAAAAGTTATTTTAGAACCAAAAGCTTTTCTCCTAGTAGTCTCTGAGGTTGTCTTGTATAATATGAGGAAAATAGTGTTTTTTACTGGCAAGTGTGTTTATTTTTCTTTTTGTTAAGCACTTTGTACAAGCAGCACATGTAATGTAAATAAAGGGTTAGGTACAGAATTCCATCGCAATACATTGCATAATGAGTGTATATCCTTTTATTTAAGAGCTTAATAGAGGGTATGTGCAAACTAATATTATGAGTTGCAGTTTGCTACCCAAAGCATTTGAAATGTGGGAATATTTTTTAGATGTTAAGAAATGCTAGTTGGGAAAGAGTAGTACAATTCTAAACCTTCTTTAAATTGGATGGTTTCATAGGTCTTGTGTCTGAAATCAGCATTGGAGTGATTCTTGGAAATACCCAATATGTGTGTTTGTACACTGAAACCTTGTCATGGGCTCTGTTCCTTAATCACTGGCTGTGTTCTGTGGAGTGGCAGGCCTTCTACCAAAGACTGGGAAATAACTTTACTGCTGAAAATCCTCCAGCATTCCAAACCGCAGCAAGAACAAGCGAGCCCACCCTAAACTGCTTTCCTTGGGTGGCACGGCTCAGAAATAACAAAGGCATGTGTCTGCCTCTTTGGTTTTTCCTGCTCTTTCTTTCAGGGAAGAATCCAAAGGATAGGTAGGGCTGAAAGTTGCATCTGGAGAGCAGTGCTTTGTATTTGAATTCTTGTTCCAAGCTCTGGATCCTGCTGGCAGCAGCAGTAGGTCCTATTCCAACCCCTGGAGTTCCCAGAAGTTAAAAGGCAGGGAGCGAGTCTGCTGGAGAAGGCACAGCAAGGCGCATTTGAATGGAGGCAATGAGGGTGTGCAGATGTGGAAAATGGACACGTGTCTTTTGTGGCAAGGTAATTGGGGTGGGGGCTTGGCAGGAGCTGGATCTGCCGAGGTGGGGGCCACTGCCACAGGTTGTGACGGGCAGGTGATCCGGCAGCCTCGCCCAGGCGGTGCAGGAGGGCTGCCTAATATGCTGTGTGCCCTAAGGGCCTGGGGGAACACAGTTGGATTATTATGTTAATGCCTGAGCCTGCTGCCCTCTTCCTATCCCAGCTGGGCTCCCTGTTGTTAGGAACTGCTTTGCTCTGACAGTGGAGTAATATACTTCATGATTGAAAGGGCAAAGGGGCTCGCAAGAAAAAAGAGCAGGCCTGCACAGATATGTAAATGAAGGGGGGAAGGCTGTAGGAGGGTTTGCATGTAGGTGTGGGTAGAAAGTTTATTAGGAAATGAGTAATATAAATCTGCTAATTGAATTGTTATTTACAAGTCCCATTCCCTGATTTGTTTCTTTGTGCATTACCCCCCCTAATGCTGATGTACAGTGGATTTGAAGTGCTTACCAAAGCAGGCACTTAGGTTGATTTATTTGAAACCGAGGTGCTATAATACACTGGTACCAGTGTACAGTGCTGACAATGGTGTATTTTTCAGGACTTTGATTACTGTTTCATGCTTTGCCACTATATTGCTACTCTACAGCTTATAGTGGTGATATGATTCTTTTATGTATTGTAGATAAGTATATCACTCTGAATTTTGTTGATACTCTGAGAGCAGGATATAGATACAGATTACAGGAATACATTTGTTATAGTGTTAGAGCAAATTGAACTTTGATTCAACGAGATGGTGACGATATTGTGATATTTTTCTGAGGTCTTTCCTGCAGTACAATTGACTAAACAGCGACTGGGTTTTAGAATGAATGTATGCGAGAGATGAAAATGTGTTTCATAGACAGATGTAGGGGGGGCTTGGTGTTTGATTGGGGGTTTTTTCCTTATGATGATATGGCCTGATATACTGAGTCTTTCTCTGCCTTTTATCAAACTTCTTTCAGTGGCAAACTTCTTTCAGTGATTTAAAATACCAGCCAGGTATTTATTTTTGCCTGTTTTACATCCCAAAGTGCTTATCACAGACTAGTCACAGAAATTGCTGTTCTCTAAATTAGACTTTTGAAAGTGAAAGCTATTTTTACAAAATGCAACTAGTGTCTCAGATATGAAGTTGTTTGATAGGTGAGGTGCTGCTCATGTAACTGGTACTTGGTGTTTGTCAAAGATGTGATTTCTGATTGCTTCTAGTGTATAAGGTGTCTTTTTCAACTCTCCACACACCTGGGTATCCCAGTTCTGCTTCTTATCTTTGTGTTCACATGTGTTGCTACTCTGCCTTGCTCTTAAGAAGGAGTCTGTCTTGGCATGGGTACCTCGTGCTGGGCAGCAAGGTTGGCAGCTCTCACACTTCTGACCTGCCAGTGGAGAATGTTCTTCTTGCACAGTGTTGTCATTTATGCATCACAGGGCATCTTATGGTGTACTTGTTGAAGAACTGTGTGGTGGAAAACAACTCTGGATCCAGATTGCTTCTGCAAGCTTAGTTTGGCCTGACTGTGCAGATACAGGGTGTTGTGGGCATGATGGAGAGTTTCACTTCTATAGCCCTTGCCTCACTGGGTGTCCATGAATAACCATCACAGAACAGGTAGTAACATTTTCTGTGTCCTGCTGGAGCTTTTGTACTTAAGACAAAATTATTGATTTCTTTATCGAGTTCTCCTTGAAGTTCTTTGTAGGCAAATCAGAATGTGTTGTACCTGTCTCTGCAGCTTATCACTTAAGGTGAGAAGATAGTTTTCACCACAGAATGCTGGAAAAAAGGAGCATTGCTGTAAAATAGTTGCTTTCTTGTTGAGGGAGTGTATTTTTCAAAAATTGCATTTTCATTTTTTTTTCACATTGTATCAGCAGAGTTCTTGAGTAACAGAACTTGGGCTACAAGTTGGGAATATTCCCTTTGTTTTTCCTTCCTCCTGTTCAGGCAATTTAGACTTTGAAGACAAACATTTCTGGTTTCTTTCAGGAAGATTTGTTTATAAATATTTTGTTTCAGGCCAGGTTAACCTCGGTCAGTTTTGCAAACAAGTAATTTTCACTTAGTCCACGTTTTTCAGTGTAACTTAGGTGTTCCATGTTTCCATTTCTCATGGCAAACTGATCTTCCTGATTTCTCTGTGTCTTCTCAGTGCATCTTAAGAATTTGAAAACAGTGCTGCATTGTGGATCAGCTGCCAAGCTTTGTGTGGCAACAGTTACCATCTTCCACTAGGCATGGGAAAATTCAGCTGAAAGTAGCAGAATACCAAAATGAAATGGTTAAAAAAGAAAATTTTAAACATAGGACGGAAAGTAACAATTCTAAAGATGAGCAACTTAGGATTTAAAGCACGTGTTTAAATACTGGAATGTCCCTTATGCAGCATATTCCAGTTTTCAGCCAGCTCTGGGTGTCAATGGGAAATTCAGTGAATGCTGCCACAAAGTGCATGTTCAATGCAAACAGCAAGTTTTTGACTTTTTGCAGTAAAACTTACAGCCATCCCAGCTTTTGGTGTTCCTCTGCTCTCCACAGAGCATGAGTAGAGTTCTGTACATGAAACCCATAGGTTTTAGTGTCTTCCCTGCACCTTTTCTTTAGAGAAGTAATTGTTATATAGTAGTCTATATGACCCATTAGAGAGACAAGTAAATTACTTCAAGGAAGTAATAAAAATAACTTTTATTCAGTTGCTAATGAGTTGTTACGTATTTTGTATTATACGTTTACATAATAAATATATACATATATGAAGGAAAAGTCTAAAGAACAGTTTCAGCCTTTTTGTAGTTCATTATGTACTCCTGCTGCTTGTCAAGTAGTTGTGAAACCAAGTTCCTGACCAAGACTTGATTGGCATTTGCGTATTAATCCTTGCACTGCATGGAAGACAAGTCCCCTCTACCCCCTTTGGATTAGAGGATGTAGCAGTCCACTTGAAAAATGGGGGCAACCAACTGCTTAGAATTTAAAGATATTTTGGGCATGATTCAGAAGAAGGGTGGTCATAAATACCAATGCTGTAGTTAATTTGTTGTCAGAGAAAAATAGCTTGGACCTTAAGTTGTTACTGATCCACTGCTGAGTTCCATGGGTATATTTTGGGGATATGTAATGTATGAAGATGCATATTTAGGCACTTTCTCACTCTGTGCATGTGTAAGTTGTAGTTATATGAATTGCTAATATGAAGAATGAAAGTAGCTGAGCAGCATTTAAAAGAATGAAGTTGCATGCATCAGGATGGTTCCTTTTTAACCTTCATGCAGTGGCTGTTATGTTGATCTCTTGCTTATTGTATGCAACTTTTCTTTTCCTCCTCTCTCTTCCTCTGCCACAATATTGCAGTGTGCAGAGCTTTGGCTGGGCTCATAAAAATGGAATTTCCAGTACCATATAACACTGGCTTATAGTAAAGCCTAACCTTTGGGCTAGGTTAAGAAAAAATAAATTGTACTTCTTTGAAATACAGACATTTGTTGATGAGATGACAAATTCCAACACAAACTCCAGAGAGCTCAGGATTCATGGATCTGTGCAGAGGGCCACACTTAATTTATATTTTACAAAGCTGCTAGTTCAGGCAGCCTCCCCATGCTGTGGCCTTCCTTGCACTAGTGTTATATTTCCCATCTCCTGGCATTGCACAACCAATAGTGAAGCTGTTGCCACTGGTAGTAGTGACAGGGACTTTCATAACAATGCTATTTGAGCTTTGAAGGCATAGCAGTTAAAATGTCTGGTTCTGCAACTCACTGCCCAGAAAGCAATATGACAGTGGGATATTTATAGAAAAATACTGGTGCAGGCACAGCCTTACAGTTAATGCAAAGGGCACCTTTTAAAAAGTGGCCTTGTGCTTTCATTTCACTTCAACAGGGAAGTAATACTCTTTGGAGTTGTGGGATGTATTGTTTAACCAGACCTCTAATCATGTTATGGATGATGTGTCTCCAGGAGAATCAGGGGACAAGACCTTTAAGTGTTTTTATCACAGCTTAAGATCTCAGAAAATGTGAACTTAAATAAAAGTATGTTTGGGAGGTTGTTATTGCTCTGTATCCTTTTGAGGATACCTTCCACAGCCTTGTTTGTTTTGTTTTTTGAGAAAGTCTCTTACAGTTATGAAGTGTTTGACCATAAGAGAAGAAGAAGTTGGCAGTACCACTGTTCAGCTGAGTCCTTTATTAAATCATTGTTCAGCAATCTGTTTGTTCTGGTGTGAGACCCAGTGTCTTTACTGCTAAGGTAATAAACCTGGGGTACATGATGTGCATAAAGCTTGTGGGTAGTTTTGACACCAAAGTGCCAGTGTCTCATTAAATTCTTATATTTTTACCTTCTAACCATGTTTCACAGGCCAAAAGCTAAGGCTTATGCTTTACACTATGTAAGTACAAGGGGGAAGTTAGCTTATTTTCCCTTGATTAGGAGAATGATGGAAATGGGCTTTCCATGGGGGGAAAAATACATACAAAAAGTTTGATTATATGCCTTTCCAGGAACTCAGGGCTTTCTGGTGTGTCAGAGCCACATGAAGTTTGGGGGGGAGTAAGTCAGATGCTGGAACACGATGTTTATGCACGTGTGTACCTGGTATGAGAGAGCCTGTGTTGTAGCAAGCCCATCAGCTTTAAATCACTGCTTGTGCCAATGTTTACCCTGGCACTGGGCAGTCATCTTAATGTTTGCATTGGCAATTTTTGAGTAGAGGAGGGAAAAAAGAGAAACTGCCTCTGTTTATTCATGTTGGTATTCAAAAGTCCACTGTAGGTGTTCAGGTCACTGCCCCGTTTGGGTGTGGGATGTAGGAGCCAACAGTGGAAGGCACTGTGTCTTATGAGAGTGATTTTGTGGTTTGTGCTGCAGGGGACAGGGGGATGGGGAGGTTAAACTACAGCTTCAGGGTACTGCTGGGCTTGGGATATGGCTGAACAAGGACTGTCACACAAAGATGAGGTGAGAGTATTTGGTGGCTGTCCCTGCTTGCAGCCCTTCCATTGTCAAAAGGAAGAGGATCACAGTTGATAGAAAGAGGAAGACTCCCTTAACCTTGACAACCTGAAGGAATAGACAAGGGTTTGAAAAAGTTATGTGTTGCCTACATTTGTGGTCTTGAATATGGCCTGGATGGCTTTTTTTTCTGCTTTCTTTGTGAGCATCACACAAGTTTCGTACACTACACAGCCATGTTAGCATCTGGTGAGGGTGAGTCTGTGCCATTTAGGAGAAAACAAAGAAACTATGAACAAAGTGACAGCATTGTACAGCTGATGGTGTGGGCTAGTCAGGCACAGTGTACTGTGTTCCATGAAGCACCTCATTTCTTCTGTACCTGTGGAGACAAAAATCTTGATTCTTTCAATGGGAAAATGGACATTCCAACTCCTGACAGAGGTTCTTTCCTCCTGGCTTCATTCATGTGATCTTTGTGATACTGAAGACAGAAGTCTTACTTTGCATGCAGCTCAGTTACACAGTCTTCTCAAGTTAAATGAGCCAGCCATACAGTAGTGTTGCTTTCCAACCTTTGCTAAACATGGTTTTCCTGTTACTCATCTATATATTAGTATTGGTGGAAATTTGCAGAGTTGACACATAAATGTTCCTGAGACCCGAATGATTCATGTTTGCCATTTGAATTGTTAGTGGATGTTTACATTCTGGTTTTACTCTCTGGAAAAAAACAACAAACACTTTAATGCATTTACTTGCCTGGTTTTTAGTTTCCCTCTTCTCCTGCCTCTGAGTGAGAAATACCATGCTGACACTCCAGAACTCCCTTGAGTCATCCCAGTTGCTCTCAATAGAGACAAGTTAGCATTTCTAACAAAAGGAAAGTGAGTGGGATAGTTTTTTTATCTGCCTCAGTATTGCTGAAATTACTGGTGAAACAGAGAAATCCTTCAATTGGAAGCACCACATAAACTAAATAAGTGTGTCCAAAAAGCTTACCTTTTAACAGATGTTTTTGTATTTGTAAATATTATTTTCCAAAAGTCAGTGATGGGTATGAGGAGCTGCAAAAATTAGGAAATGAAAGACTGATTTTCAACAGAAACAACTTTGCTAGTAAGACTCTGTAACTCTCTGCCAGCAGAAGCCCCAGCTTGTTTCTGTGCCCTGCTTGTGGCAGAATTCTGTGCCTGCCAGAAGCAGCACCAACTTCTACTCAAGTGATGGCAACCTCTGGCAGCCTGGAGCAGACCCACAGTGTGCAGCTTTGGAGGGTTCAGTGTGGTATTTTAGAGAGCATCATTCTCTGGATGATGTTCTCCTGCTGAAATGCAAACAAAAAAGCAGATTAGTTACTCAGTTTTCCTTTTCTGGTGCCTTTTCAGTGTCCATAGAAGTGATGATTACTGAACATGGTTGAAATAAAGCAATGTTTTCATATTTTCAGCACAGCTCTAGAGACGGGTTGGGGATTAGGTGATACCTTTGCTATCTTTTTCCCAGTCAGCAAACTGTGTTGGACCACAGGGGACATGGCAGTGGATAAATACATAATCCCCTTAATAATTTGGAGTTTTTGGTGGGTGTACTGGAGGCTTCTTGGTTGGTGGGTGTAGTTTTTGTGTGTGTGTGTGTGTGTGTGTGTGTGTGTGTGTGTAAATGTGTATTTGTGATTCTCTGGATTTTTATATTTATTTATTTTTTAAATAAGAGCACAAGGTTATGTACATTTCTACTCTACTAAAATAGAGTAATTTGGTATTTTTATAAGAGACATTTTGAACATCAGCACACTTTTTTGGGAAGATTTCTTTGGACTCAAAATGTAGTTGGTATCAAAGTCTAGTTTTTATGGGGTTCTGTTCCATTTGTCTTGTGGGGATTTTATTGGGTTTTGTGGTTTTCATTTTTTGTGTGTTTGGATGGTTGTTGGTCTGGGGATTTTATGTGGTTTTTGTTTTGTTGTAAGTGTAATACAACTGTTGTGGTGCCCTGTCACATATACAGCACATGGGCTGGATTTGTGTGTAAGATCCATACCCCAGCTTCTGTTGAATTCACTATGGAGTGTACATACATCAGAGTGAAATCCAGACCCTATTTGTTTCCCAGAGATAATGCTGGAGTGTTAAAAAGGCACATGCTTTGCCTTGGAGGGGGCAACTGGGCAGCTGGAGATTTTGCTGAGCAGTTAACACTGCCTCTTTCATTTTTGCCATGCTGGAGCAGGATTTTTATATGCATTTTAACAGTTATTTAAGAGTCCCCATATGCTTAGAAAGGAATCTGAATATATGTGCCTTTTTTAAAGCTGCAACATAACTAGGTTATTCCATCAATACAGCAGAATGACTGGGAGCTGCAGTTGGAACAATATGTAAAAATACAGCTTGTAAAAGATTTCCTTTATTAACTGTCATCATCCACAGAATATATGTTCAAATAAACGTTGTGTAATAACTAAATTTGAGATTAATAGGCCCCTTAAGAAACAGCGAAGTCATTCAGGATAGTCAGTGAAAAATAGCCTGTAAGCCTGTAACATGCACATATTGTCCTGCTTACATGCTCTCTCTGGTGTCATTCCCATTTATCAATGTCGGCAGGCTCTGTTCTCATTAAAACACTCTTGCACAAAAGCAACTTAATTTTCTTAAGAGAAGAGGACACCTGATTCAATTTAGTGCTCGAAACCAGGAACTTGAATGTATATATATTTTTTTTTTCCTGTCTGAACTCAGATGAATAGTTATGAACAGCAACACAGATTAAACCTTATTAGGTGTATTTATATTCTGTTTGCAGTAACAGTGCTGTGGCAAATAGCTTTCTACAGAGTGTAACATCTTGTTATTGGAAACAACAGTTAAGACATGAGCTGTGGTAACATTCACATGAGATTTTATTTTTAAATAGGAGATTGAAGGAATTGTTTAAAGGGACTCTGCCAACTCATTTGAGTTACTTCTGATGTCCTGCCTTCTTCCACCTTCTCGAACTACACTGATCTCTTTGGGTAGATAAAATTTCCTTTTCTGAACTGTTTGGGCAAACCATTTCCATCACTTCCTTCAGCTGTCTCTTTTTTTTTTTTTTTCCTTTCTTCTTCTGTCAAATAGAAGACATGGTTGTATTAAATTTTGCAATAATAGTATGGATGCTGTAAAATGTTACGCTGATGTTGCATGTGGTGTTCTCTGTCCTCTACTGCATAATCCTGCACTAGAATTGTTAGAGTCCTTCTTTCTCTCCAGCTTTTTTCTGCTCTTCTGGGTTTTCTTTCTTCTTCACTGTGCCTTGTGTGTTAAATAGGATAATTAGTCTTCTTGCTGCTGTTTGAGCTGTGTATCCCACTGGTGCGTGGTACATCCCACCAGTGATAAGGTTTTAACTGCAGGGAATGGCAGGCAGACACAACAGCTCTGTATGATGCCCAGGCTCCTTCCTTCCAGGATGTTCTGAGGCTGTTTGGTTTCATTACTCTGCATCTGTGGCCTTGACCCTGGGATGTCCTTTCCTCAGAGCAGGGATGACTTGGGGCCACACAGGCCCCTGGTGTCCATGGGGTGTGCTCTCCCAGCTGGAGTGCCTGGGGGTAAGCGTAGGCTTAAGTACTGCTAGGAAGGTTGTCTCCCTAAAGGCTGCCAAATGACACTCAAGAATCAAATGTTTCAGTGTTGAAGCAGTACACATATTGGTGAGGAAATCTCTTACTTTTTACTGTGATCCACAAAGCTGTGAGGCACTGCTCTTTCCCTGTGCTCTGCAGTGAAGTTCCAGTTTAGTTGTGCTTAACAATTTCTTTGAAATCCTGCTGATAATGATAAAATGTTGCTGTTTGACCCAGGTGGTGATTTGGTGATTCCAAATGTGGCCAAGGTATCTTTTCCTATAGTCTGACTTCATTACTATCAGAACATATCTAGTCTAATAAATTTCAATAGTTTAGTTTGATACCAAAAAACAAAGACAATGAAAAAAGCACATGTTCTGTATTTAATGCTGCTGACCCTAAACACTCCTGTTTGATTTGCTGCCCAGTCACATGTACTTGAATACTGCAGGTACTTGCTGCTGCATTTGTGGGGCAAAGGCACCTGTGGGAAAATACTCAGCCCCTTGGTTGTGGCTTTGCTTTTTTCTTCCAGGCTTTGTCTTTTACCAGCCTTTGTTGCCAGGAGGACTGTGTTGGATCTTGTTGCTGTGACTGTTAGAAATCTTATCAGTCTTTTCCATACATATATTCCATATATATCAGGTGAGAGATGAAGGGCTGAAGCTTTGTGCTAAACTGGGATATTGAGAAGAGGAAAGTTTCTGCCGAGTGCTGCCAGACAAGTGTCCTTCAGAGGTGGTCTGGTCACTCCTCATTTGGAGTTCTCCCTGGAAATGTAGATCATGAGAGCATTCTCCAAAGCCCAGTGTCATGCAGATTTGACTGAAATTGTACCTGCCTAATAATAAGTGAATTTATTGTTTAGTGGAGCTACTGTGTACCATTGTTAACTCAATGATGCTGTCCATGCTCTTCTGTACTTGCCCTGTTAAGACTCCTGGCAGTGACTTTCAGTCATGTCTCTGGGTGAGCCAAACATGGAAAATTTGTCTAGTTGTTAGTACTGGTGCTTTTGCATGTGGTCTGACCTTATATTTCAATAGATGGCTATGCACTTACCTTTTGAAAGGACTTCACTATGGATTTTACAGAAAGCTCTCCCCTCATACTAATGGTAAATGCAATGAAGGGTTTGCCAACACAGGCAAATCTGAACTTGGAGTATGATAAAAACATCCAAATGTTTTCATGTCTGTTGTTTCATTTAAGCTGACTGCAGATAGTCTGATATCTGTTGAAGCACAAAAGAGCAAACACTAAAAAAAGTGATGAGATAATAGTGACTAATAAATGTTTCAAACAGAAAATGAAGAGCTTGGCTTTATCATGTGTCTGCACTAACGTTTATTTGTATCATCCCTCTAAGGATTTCAGAGTGCTTTTTAAGGAATGAATTAATTTTGACAATGCCCTGTGAGGTATGTATCCCTTTGATAGAAGGGAGTTGGTAGCACAAAAGTGTTTAAACTCTACAGGGTTATGCTACTAGGTATGTTTAATTAAATTGGAGCAGTTGATTCAGTTTATTACCAGTTTGTTTAAACTGAACCAGAATCACAAATATAAGCCCCAGGTTTATGAGTATGAGAAGAAATTACTTCTAAGTTTATTTTGCAGGGGAAGTGTTTACAGAAAAAACTGCAGGTAGAGTCATTGACATATGTAAGTCCTTCCTCACTGAGGCAAATAGTCTGGATGATTGTATCTTAATTTGCAGTTTTCCTGACTTTGTTTTCTTTTCTTTTGCCTCTAATGAGCATTTAATCATCTGCTATGGATAATTTCTGACACTTTGGAGAAAGGGAATTAAGAATTGCAAAGTAGCATTCCCCTGAACTGGTAGTGAGTTATGACTTTTTGCACATGACTGGCTAAATAACTGAAGCATAAAATTTGTCCAAGTTTGTTGCCTTAGTCCCTGTTATACGCTCAAGATTATTTAAAAAATCCAAGTATCTTCCAGATGGATCAGGAAGGAATAAAAGAAGTTCGATAATGGCCAAAATATCACCATCTAGTATCTTTTCTTAATACCTTTCCAGGTACAGAATTTCTCCTGGAAGTGGAATTGCAGCTTGTTTTAAGTAAAATAATGTCATATCTCTAGATGATCCCCAAATCAGGATTGGTCACCATGCTCTAAGTTTGTATGGATGAGTGTAATATGTCTTTGCCTTGCTACATGAAAGTATCAGTTGCACAACTTCAAATACAAGTAGAAAATCCTGATTTAATTCACACTTGTTGAAGAATTGTTTATACTACTCACGCTTCCTTTCGGCTATGATCTCTGGCAAGAGAAGCTGTTTGGACTTGTGCCTCTTTTTTTTTTTTTATGTTCAGAAAAGAAATGCTGATGAGAAAGAGGTGTTAAAATATGTTACTGTAGTTTACAACTGTCAACTATAATGTTTTATTTAGCTGTATCTATTCAGATGCTCCCTCCACAACATGGAGTGCCATATGCCATTGTCCCTGTTAGTGAGCAAGTCAGCAAAGGTTTCCCAGTCTGCATTTGTTTTTGTATTTGGGCCACTGAGGAGCTGTGGTCCAGTGCCATCTTTTATTGATAGGGCCAGCAGAGGAGGAATCTAATGAAATTATCAAAGCTTTGAATTAATTATGAACTTGAATAAGAAAGCTAAGCTCTCTAGAGCCAAGGATCTCATTACCCATTCATTTTCATTGCATCCTCTTATGGAGCAGAAGGCAGGTTCAGCTACTGCTCCTACCCTGATTTTGGACTTTATTCAAACTTGCTCAACTCACTAGCAGCCTCTTGTTATTAATCTGTGGCTGGAAGTGTCCAGGGTGACTAATTTGACTCTAAATCGGTACGTAAATGGTAGATTTCCTGTCTCCCTTTCCTCTTACCTGTGCTGTGTGGCTTTTCATCATCAGACTGGCTGCCATACAAGAGTTTCTGTTCTTTCTTAGTAATTGGGGAAAGCTGTGCAAGACTCAAGTTTTAATTTCCTGGAATTTAATGAGTTCATATTAAGAAATAATACTGCTACCTTATATTTCCTGGATATTTAGGTAAGCACAAACACTTCTAAAGTCATTATCAAAATTATTTATTTTCTTATTTTAAAAGACTATGGAGTGAAAAGAAATGACATTTTGGCCTCAGAAGTATGGGGCCATTGCAGGGTTTGGGGTTTTTTTGGTTGGGTTTTTTGTTATTCCTATTATAAATTTGTTGGTCAAACTACAGGAAATTCTCTCTGTCAATACTTTTTTATGATGAACTGTTAAAGTAGTTTATTTACCAGACAAATATTTTATTAAAATTGTTAAAAGTGTATGAAAATGCAGTATTTTAGTTACATCAGGTTGTGTTATTTTAATTCATAGATCAGTATATAAAAATGTGCCTGACAAATCAGAGCAAGAGCAGTGAGACCCAGCTTCTGTGTAATAGTCTTAGTTCTCGTGGATATTCCTCTTCAGTCTATCAGCAAATATTTTCTTCTCCTCCTGCTTTTGTCTGTTTCAGCACATTATTTATGAATGCATAAAGCAGAATCCATCAGTCTTCATAAGTTACAGGCGACTGGCAATTTTTTAAGCAGCGGCTAACTGCCTAATGGTCTCTGGGTATGTGTGTATTTGGAGAATCTAATAGCTTGTTGGGTGGGGGAAGAGCATTTTGTTCTTGCACAAGAGCTATTTTACCAATGGTGATATTTATCCTTTTTTTCTCTCCAGGCAGCTGCTATATTTAATTCCGCTTTTGGAAGTTTTTTGGTAAGTAACACAGTATTTATAGAAAGTGCTTTAATAGTCTCATTTTTAAACGGTATCATTGGTATTTGTATTTTTTCACGTTATTGTTGGTGGAATTTTGCCATTCAGATGGAAAAAAAATGAATCATCTTTCAGTTTATGGCACCATGCCCTTAAATACAGATATTGAAATTTCTTTTCATTTGTTAAATCTTGAGAAAGGTAGTGAATAAATTGTCTCTGCTCATGGTAAATTAATAATGTGTAAACATATCTTAATTTTCTCCTTAATGGGTTAACAGAATCTATTATTATGCAGATGTTTCAGACATGGGCATCAATATATTGATTTTTCTAATAAGGCCCATCAAATACTCATTATTTTCTATCAAGAGGCCATGGATTTTGAAAAGAAAACATGACCCAGCTGATCAGAGAGTAGATGCTAATTTACTCAGTGACTTGTCATTTGTTTAGCATATTTTACTGTCAGTGGAGCCACTCGATGTCTCTGAGGAGCACACTAGCTAGATATGGGAAAGCAATCAATCCAGCTGGAAATATAACTGTTTCTTTAAAAAGCAAAAGCAGTATTTGTGGTCCTGATGGTCTACAAACATTTGGAAAGGACACTGTAAAGAACACTAAATATATATCTGAAGAAAGGAAGAATAGATTTCTTTTACTGATGTGTTGTTTAGAGATATACTAATGAATATTAAATAAAAAATATTTTATATGCTGGAAAACTACTGTGACTGATTGTTTATTTAGGCAGCTAATAATTGCATTTTTCTTACTTACTAAAACTTCTGCATGTTTTGAAGTATGTCTTTGTGATTTCAATCTTGTGTCCCCATTTTATACTGTGATGTATAAAATGAATGAACGACAAAGGAATTAAAATTAGGAAGTTGGAATCAAAACTACAAGTACAAAATAACCCACTTTTTATTCATGTTTTGCTTTTTGGTTTTTTTTCATGAAAAGCTGTTTTTTAGGAGTTTCAGTATATGAAACTGTACTACTGAGATCAAGTCACATGGCATTTTGAAGTTGTGTTGTGCTGCTGCATTTTTGAGGGACTAGGTTGAAGCTAGGAGGGTGGATATAAGTTTTTTGGGGTATAAATGAGCACTCATATTTAAAATATCAGTTCCCAAGTACTTGTCCTTTTTGTCACCTGTCTTGTCCTCCTTCCAAGGGCTTGCCTCACATGGTGGAAGTGTTGGAAAACCTCTTAAGTCTGTGTGTGTGCATGATGTTTTCTCTTGTTGCTTGGTTTCTCTGCTGTCTCCAGCTTTCAGTTCAAGAGGTTTCTGGGAATACCCAAAGGCTCAGTTCAGCTGACATTTGGAGATGTCTTCTGGCTTCAAATAAGAATTAGACTCCACTGCGTCTGACTACAATGCTGACTCCTAGTAAAGAAACAGAGACATATTTTCAATCTCTAGTAGCTGTTTGTAGTTCTTTGAAGAAATGTCAGTTCAAGAAGCTGAGCTATTTTGTGTGTTCATGTAATACTCTTAATTTTGGTTTTGATCTTAGTTCATGATCATTGGAAAGTTCTGCTTATGTGTAATTACCTCATTTTGTTCCCTTCAGGTCTTTTTGCAAATGTTGGAGCAGCATTTCAGCAAACATTACCCTTACAAAGTTCCCAGAAAAGACTTTTCAAAAATATTAAAGATGAGCTAGGATGAAACCATAGTACCAGCTGATTTTTTTTTTCTAATTACTGATTCTTTTAGAATAACACAGTAAAGACACTGGTTACTATTGAATTACGAATATATCCACACATTTAAACACTTGTGGTAATTCTACTTTGAAATCATGATTATGGGTGTATGACAGAAAACAAATGACAAATATGTTTACTGAGTGCTTTGTTCTGACAAACTTTTCCATGAAGTTATGGAGTTGATAGATTAAGCCTTGTGGTTGGAATGTGATGGCAGGCCAGGGACAGTAGTAAGTAGGCAGAGTTGACTTACCAATAGTTTCACAGTGGTGTAGGTCTACATCAGGAAAAAAAATGACCTTGAATTGAGTGGCTCCAGATGTGGGGCATGGCACTGGCATGTGTGTGGTCACTTACAAAGAAAGCTTGCTGTTGAAAAAAGGCAAAGCATTAAATGCATGTGTGTGTGTGTATGTGTTTATACACATATATTTGTTTGACAGTCAAAACTGTCCTATAAAATGTAAAGATAATTGGCTTGTTTCTGAGAAGATAACTGAAGGTCCTATTAGAGGTGGGTTTGGGAATCCATCAGTTTATATTGGTGCCTAACTCATGGATTTGTCTGTGGGTGGAGAAGCTATGTCCTGTATCTTCAATTCATGCATTTTTCTTAGGAATGTCCAATGATGAGCTGTGTGTGGACAGGCTTAAACAGAGGTAGAAGCCTTTGTGACCAAACCTTTATACTTCCACGTGTTCTGGAGATTATTTGGAAGTCTCTGACCTCAGCAAGGCTGAAATTTTTCTAATGTTCCTTGTCTTACCACGTGTAGCACGTGGGCAGGCTGTGGCACTTGCTGTGCAGCCCTGACAAAGCCAGGACAGTGTTTTCTCTCTTCAGACCATGCCCTGCAGGCCAGTGCCTCTGTGTGATAGTGTCAAACAGGCTGATTTAAAAGGGCTGAAAGATGTGCAGTGCTGTTTGCTCTCCTGCCCCCACCTCCTGCCCCTTCTTTTTTCCCCTTAAGACCAAGAAATAATTCTTGAGAAGTTAAATTTAAGTACTGAACAAAATGTCTGCAGGAAAATACTCAGTATATTGTTACAAGGATACTGAGATGAACTTATTCAGATGAAATGGAACACCTTGTGATACACAAAGTATAGAAATGCCAAATATGTCTTGATGAGCAGAAATGCACTTAGATTAAGGACCTAGGGTGTTTTCACTGGTTAAGAGATTTACAAAAATTACCAGCCCAACCATAATATAATTCCTTTTTAACTCCACCAAAGCCCATATTCCTATAAAGACAAAATAATGCATGGAATGGTAGTGTACATATTTACATTATTTTATTGACTTAGTTTAATAATGTCCCAGGTCTAATTAAAACATGGTGTTTGAAAAAACTAATTGTTACAGAAAAGTGTTTTTATATAGCTAGATTAGTAATAACTAACGATAGATGAATTCAATTTACATAAATTTCAGCCAAGAGAATATTTAGGCTCGTACCACAGAGGATTGCTGAGTTGGGTAGTTAATATCATTATCTCCTCCCCTCATTTAAGCTGTTTGGTTTACCATAATTGTGGAATATAAGAAGTGATTTCAGATTTTTCTCTTAATGGGGTTTTAATATAATCTGATGGTGTTTTACTGATACAGAATGGTTGGTTATCACAAGGTTGCATGCAAATGCTAAGATGGAAAGCACTGTGTTAGCTGCTTCTACATGCAGGAGAGGATACTTTTGCACCTAAAGGCTAAAGAAATTCCCTGGGATGTTAAGTATAGGTCTGCTGACATTCTTAACATTGTATACATTGCCATACTTCCTGAGTGTTTCTATTCTGCTTCTAAAAGAAGAAGACAAATAGGTACAAATGTCGAAATCATAGACCAAGAGGCAGGAGACTGCAAAACCTGCTGTGCTGATGGTTATTCCATGGTGTTTGCATGAGTGGTTCAGCTCCTTTGACTTTGCCCACCAGGGCATTACCTGTCACCAAGGCTGTTTCTGCACTGGGGAGATGCTTGACTGAGAGGTGTACTCAGTTTGCAGTGACAATGTAATGCCATGTGTGTGGGAAATGAACTTCCAGAACACTATGTCCTCACCAAATGCTCTGCACTGCTAGACTAGACTTAGTCTCATCTTGTCTCATCTTTCTACCTCTCATTAATCTGCTTTGTGCTTGAGACCGTGGGCTGGGAGACCCATGAGAATATCCAGCCTGTGGTGTGAGTCAGTGCAGGCTGATTCTTCAGTGCCTTGGGGTTAGGAACAGAAATTATGAACAGAGGAGCCATCAGTTTCACCTTAAACAAAGAACTGTAACCAAGATCTGAAGGCCTGTGGTGACAGGAAATCAAGAGGAAAAGAGAGGATTCAGAGGCCTCTGCTCTGGTGACCACTGCACTCCTGAGAAACCAGTGAAGTGTTGGTTAAGACTTCCTCCAGTGCTGTCTTGGATTAGCTTTTCTTTCTCTGCTGAAACACAACAGATGAAACAAGTCATATTTCAGGTGCTCATCGTTCCATTGATCTCCTTTGCCCAAACTCAGTATGTATGAGATTGTTCTTTCATCTGACCATCTCTCCGAGGGAATGGAGCTGGTTTATGTCATTCAAAAAAAATAATTTTTGGAGCAGACACGTGGCTCAAGAAATCAAGGCTAGTGTTTTTATTTGCATTGTCTTCCAAATGCAAGCTAAAGCTAGCAGAGAATAAAGTTAGCTTCTCACATACACACAAAGCTTAGTCAGGTAATGAAAATGTATGGAATTCTTATCTAGTCTGCTTTAGCAAGCATAATGATTTACACAGCCTGACAGCACTAGTGCTGCAAGTAAATGCATTAGTCATAGTGTCCATTTTTCTTGCAAATTTGTGACACAGATTTAATTATGGGAATGACCAGCAACTTACAAATCTAATTTTGGTAGGCTGAGCCAACTTTTTTATTTTAATAACAATGGATTTTTTAGCAATGATTTCATTACTATTAAAGAAATCCAACCATATGGAAATAACCAATTGGCTGAATTTATTTACTTTATTTTACCTTAATGGATGTTGAATGGTTTAAGCTTATTTGGGTCCTTTTTTATTATCACTTTTTTTATCTTAGTTATTTCTAGGATAAATTTCTTTATCTGGCTTAAGTATTTCTAGTACAAACATTGTAAATATTTTTCTAAAATCAGGCATATGTTTGTATACCCCTTTGTTCCCTCTTAATTGTGTCTTTGCAGTATGAAAAGGGGCAGAGCAGTCATCTGGGATTCCCTTTTTACTGTGCTAGCTGTTTACAAGGAAATCTTGCCAGGAAGTCTGTTCACAACAGGTGCTGAATTCTGGATTCACTTTTGTTTCATTTCAAAGTGGAGCTGCTTTATGGTGAGGCACTGCACTCTCAGAAGTGGTCTCCTCTTGCTCTGTGAGCAGTACAGAGGAGCTGCAAGTTCTCCCCCTTAATCAGCCCTTGGGAAGGCACCTCATCCTTGAAGGATTGTTTTTGGCATGAGTGGAAGGGGATGGCAGATCTCAGCAGCAGTCAGTGTTTGGGCCAGGTATTATGAACCAGGCAGGAAAAGTTTATATTCCATGGAAGTTAAATAATGTTGGGAGCCACTTGTGTTGCCTTACTGTAGCTTATTTCATGGTTGATGCTCAGATCTCTTGTTCTTATTTAACATCCTCATTTTGATTTATGCTAGCTGGAGCTGAAATCTCAACATCAGCTTAGGCATCATTGGCTGTTTCCAGGTTTGCCAAGTAACTTTTCAAAGCATGTAGGCCTTCACTCTTACTGTGTATTTAAACTTCCAGTGTATAGCATGCTCAGTTGAATACTTAAATTTGAGTTAGTTTGTACTATTTTGGTACAAGCAAGGCAGAATGACAAAGCTCCCTGTGAAAAAGACCCTTTAGCACGGGCTTAAAAAATGAGGCTTGACACACATGATTATTTTGAGGGATTGCTAGGCATGTGCACCCATCCCAGTATTCCTTTATTGATCATCTCTCCCTCCCAAAGCCAAGCTGACAGAGTGGGTGTCAGATAGAATGAGATGTAGAATTTTACAGAATAAAATAAAAAAATCTGCCTATGACTAATGCTGAACTCCTTAAAAAAAAAAAAAAAAAGGAGTACGTATAAAGGTACAATAATCAAAAAGAAGTAAAACAGGATCTTGCTCCCAAGGGATTGAGAGAAATGGGGTGGAGGGATAACTGGAAATGTGAGTTTAGTAACACCCACTGTGTGGTCTTACTGGTGGCACAGCTGGTCTGAAAGGACAATTCAGTCAGTGGGGATTTGCAGAGCCAGCCAGCACAGAGAGCAGTCAACAAATAACAACACTGCTGGTGGTTATCTTTGAGATGTTACAGAGAAGGAGAGTTGGTAACAGTTACTGAGAGGAAAGAAAATGTGCTGGCAAGGTCTCAAAAAAGCGTCTTCTAGAAGGCCCATGATGAGTCCCTCTATTTTTTTACAGTGGCCAAGAGGAAAATGCCTTGAAATCTACATAATAACAAAAACTTAAACCATTAGCTGTCAAATGTGTAGAAATTATGTGGGCTATAGCTGGTCTCAGGGCTTTCTCAGTTTTCCCATTAGCTTTTGCTACTGATCATTTAATTCATCTTCTT
Source organism: Notiomystis cincta (assembly GCA_013398075.1). NCBI lineage: Eukaryota > Metazoa > Chordata > Aves > Passeriformes > Notiomystidae > Notiomystis > Notiomystis cincta. Next base: position 181,562 of record VZRX01019252.1, on the reverse strand, counting down.
GGTCTTATGGGACTCAAGCAGTCAGTTCTGCCAAAAAAAGTTTGTTTAAAGATAGCAGTAAGTAGGCCATTAAATACATCTCTTTGTATAATCTTTGAGGCCAAAAAATAATTAACTGCTACCTTTCTAAAGATAAATGTATTTCAGTATTCTACTTTTACCACTTCCTCATATGACAGCAGACAGGTGGGATGTTTTTTTCTTGCACCAACTTTTTTTTGGTCAGCAACCCATCTAGTGCATTTGTTTGGTGTGTTACTTGGTGATGGCTTTTGAGACAGTAGGTTTGAATTCTGCCCCTGTCATTACTGTTTCCATGGATTAGTAGGCTTTTAGGAAAAGAGAGAGCTAAGCATATATGTTCCAGTAGCATTTCTGGAGTTAGTAAAACAAGCAGCAAAAGTGGATGTTGCTGGAGAAAATTCAGAGGCAGAACTCAGGGTGTTGTTGCACTTTGGAAACAGTGTGGGAGTTGTAGCAGCTTCATTGTTCAGTCACTTAGAATTGTGAGATAGAAGGGAGAGAAGTTTTGGGAACCAAGACTGGACATTCAAAGAACCTTAAACTTTGTGATCTGGCATCTTTCTTCTGATCACATGGTGTGGGGAAACTGGAAATGAAAGTGCCTCTGTGACTGTGGTGCAGTCATCTCTCTTGTTAATGGAGACTGAATGCTGGGAATTTAAAAAATATCCATTTTAAGTGAAACTAATGAACTACAGAATCAAAAGAATGTCTGTCTTTGGTAACTATAATTTGGAGAACATCTAGAGAAGGAAATATATAATCAGGTGATTGATTTGATTAGTATGTAAATCAAATCTGTGTTGATACAGTTTTAGCATGAAGTCAGTTTGTCTAAGATTACTTATGTCATAATTAGCAAGATTTGTCACTGTCCTCTCGTGTGAAAATACAGCATTTTTATCAAAAGAATATACTTGTTTTGGGCTATTTTTTTCTGGTTTTGCTTGCTATGGTTATTGGTCAGAACTTGAACATAAAAAAAACAAACCAAAAAACCACTAATAGAAACAGTTGTCCCAGGGTGGAAATTATGTGCAGATCATAATGTTGAAAGGTCCTGGGTTTAGATTGTTTTCTTGTGTTCTAAAACAGAAGAGTTTCCTGTTTTTTCACTCCAAAATAAAGAAAGTGAAATTAACAAAAAGAAATATCACTTGTTCTGTTATAAAGTAAGATCAAGGTGTCTGACTTCTAGTTAAGTCACTGTGTCATGAAACAGTGTCATATCACTTAAAATTAGTTTTAAGAAATTGAAAAACTGCTTTATTTGTTTCTGACAACTATTTGGAGAAATATATGTGGGCTTTTTTAAAAAAGGTGATAATGTACACTACAAAACTTTGAACAGTTTATTTTTAAAGCAAGAGATTTAAAATTCTTGCAAGAATTTAGTGGTGTCTGTGGGAACCAAATGTTTGAATTTATTGGTTCTTTATGTTAGGTAGGTTGTTGCATCAAGGAGAAATTGAGAAGGGAGGCACTGTGAAAGACAATTTGGTTTTTATTTTGCCCTCTCTAGTATCTTTTAATACTAGAAGCAGCATTCCTCTGCATTCCTCTAGGGCTGTGGTTGTACACAAACATGTAGTCATTTGGCCTGATTTAAGGGTAAATGTTCCCTGCAGACAGATTTGGAAATGCACAAAATATGTAATTTTCTCCCTCACTTTTAAAAAATTCATCAAAAGAAAATGAAAATGTTTTTAGAATCTGCTGTTAATGTTCTCCCCCAAAGTTTTAGCTTATGATTGAAATGGAGCAATGTTCTTTCCTCTGTGCTGCAGCTTTTAGTCACCTGCAGAAGACAACTGTGTGTGGGGGGAGAAATCATCCCTTCCTTGGGAACAGGGATGTTTAAGCCCCTGTCTTGTGCTTGATTAGCACTTTGAACTACTGCTGCTGCAAGGAGCTCTTTCAGCCAGCAGCTGTGTGTGTGTGCTGTAGAACACAAGCTGCTGTGCTGAGCAGTCACCTACACTAATCCATCAGGGAGCTTGGAGCTCTTTTCCCTTCTCTGTCCATCTGTGGATTCAGTAGCTAGCAAGAGTTGAGCTCTAGCATGTAATACAAACAGCAATAGCAGTGCTGCATTGTTCTATGCAAACCTTCTTTTACCTTGTCTCTTTGTGAGAGGAAAAATATCCTAAGCACATTAATTTATTAAGCTTTGTGATTTTTGGTCCAGAACAGGTTAAATCTCTGTCTGGATTTTTTTCCTGTGGTTCTTTTCTATCTGACTGAACAGTGCCTGTTCAAAACTCGGTAGTTCTCAGTCTCTAGGGGTGAAAACAAGAGAGATGTCATTATTAGTCTAAGTTGAGGGGCTGGAAATCATTCCCCTTGCTGTCAGGGTGACAAATACTATCTTAGTGGAGGTGCCAGAGGTTAGGTCAAAAGCTCTCACAGAGTCTTTAGCTCAACTAGCAAGCAAGGCATGGTTATAAAACTGGAGCTTCCTTTGGAAATTTGTGTTTATTATTTATTGTTGGCCTTTTAAAAGTCAGTTTGGGGAAACTATCATGACACTTCAGTATGAGCCAAGAGTAGTTAATGAATTCTCTTTTTTTTTTTTTAATAGCTGTACTTGTGTTGTTGTGGAGAGGCTCCCTTCATTATTATTTTGCCATATCTTCTTTCCAGATATCTAAACAATCCTCAGCTTTCATCCTTAATGGCACATATTTGAAAAGATTAGTGATTGTGGAGGAGGAGGGGGAACTGTTTTAGTTTATGATCTGTCATTACCTGGCTTCTTTTAACACTGTTCTGTCAGTGGCATAGATGTTTCATTTTTGAAAACAAAAAATAAACAACAATTCCCAACAAAAAACCCGCTCCAGCACACCACCTCATCAAAATCCAAACCATCTTGGAGGTAATTCCTTGAGGCTTAGGCTTGCTTGTACAGTTTATCACCTTTCTAGCATGATCTGTGAGCAAATGCACCTCCCATCATATTATTTCCTCCACCTTCATTCCAATTCTCCACCCACCTCCTCCTAATTACTTTCCTACAGTGATAAGTAAATTGTTTAGTTGTTTCTACTTCCTAAAAAATGATTGTATGACAAAAGTCCTTTTAAAAATTATTTTCTGATGGTACTTGGTCACTCCAGCATAACTTGTTGCAAGGATGTTTATGTGATGTCTTTTCCCTGAGAGCTGGTGGAAGATCAGGCCTGATGAACATCTGACTTTATCTATGACCAGCTCAGTATGCTGTACAAAGGGAGAATGATTGAAAACTTGCTACTTTTTACTTCCCAATAAAAAGAATTATTGTTACTTGTATCTAAATTAGGTGACTGTGTCAAATGGAAAATTTTGTACATGAATATATGAAGATGGGTTGTTCATGTTATCTTCTGTCTTTCAGCCAGGGTACTGAAAGCTCAACATGGTGCACTTTCTTTGGATATCTTTGTTCTTCTGGTGTTTAACTTGACTGGGAACAGCTTTTTTGCCTTACATAAACCCACCAGATGAAAGCTGTGTGTGATTTCACCCCCTCTGCACACTCTTTCCACATCACCTTGTGCTGTGGTACCTGTGATGCCCACCTGAGTGGCAAAGTTATTCTGGCTTCTTCCTCCTGGTGCATTTGAGGCAAGCACTGATAGTCTGAAAATGCACACCTTGTTGTGCCTTGTTGCTTAATTGGAGTCTACTTTCTTAACCACATTTTTTACTACTATATGGAAAGCAAATGTTAACTGTTTGAAGGAGAACTATATTACATAGGATTAGATAACATGAATAATGGGAAAGCCAGGGTTTTTAAAAAACTCAAACCTTTTAATAAAATGGAATGTCAAATATATGAGAATGTCTTTCAAGCAGTGATCAAAAAACGTGTGAAAAGTTTCATATCCTTTTAAAAGTCAAATAATTATCCACCATCATAAAATTTTTTGTTGGATGGACAGTCCAAAGATGAAAGAAAATTTTATAGATAACATTGCACTTCACAGCCGACTGAAGCAGGTGTTAGAAATGCAGATTAAGTATACTGACTAAAGACTATATAAATTTGAAGTGAAAATGCCACTGGTCTACTTGCAGTACCCTGCACATGTGAAGTTTCAGATAGTTAAATTATTAATTTCATTGTGTGAGACGGTGCAGCAGTTAGGGAGAAGGTCCTTGTGCATTTATGATTTTTTTTTTTACCCTGTAATTTTTTTAATATTATATGATGAGCAGCTGACAGAATTTGCTTCCTTGTGTGAGTTTTGCTTGGAAAGACAATATATAATACAGGTAGATAAATCCACAGTGTAGGTTTATTTACCAGTTTTACAGGAACACACAGTGCAAATACACAGTGGTGGGTAAATGCAATTTCTGTAAGGGAAGGAGACTGAATGTTAGTAGTGTTGTGGTACAAATCTGCAGACACTGGGAAATCTGAATCTGGTCCTTCCACACAAAGTGACACAAGGTGTTAATTTGCAGGTCAGTCTTTTTGGGACTTCTCAGGCTTTGTGTATATCATGCTCCAAGATGTACAGGTGTCTTCTTGTGTGGGTGGTGTGAAGCATGGGAGGAAGGCATTGGGAGAGGAGCGAGGGTGTTTTCTTCCAACAGCTCAGTAACCTGCTAATAAACTGCACTAGACTGTGAATTTAATTTTGTCATGACTTATCAGGTGCCTGGAGCTAGTAATCAATCTGTAAGAGGTCTAATTCTTGGACAAATTAAAATTGGAAGTGGATTGGAAGGTGTAGTCTCTTAAAGTGAGGAGCTGAGGTCCCTGCTCAGCACAGGGACAGTCAGTGTTGTTCTCACTCCAGACTGCTGTTAGAAGAGTAGGACCCCACAATAGCCCAACATCTGACTAGCAGGGGAAACAGGAACAGGGGCATGGTGCTGTCTTTTGTTACCCAGAATGACTGCAGGATTTACTTAAGTAGTCCCTGGATCTGCTGGTTCTAAAAGAATGCTGTTATGCAAGACCTGCCTCTTTGGTTTTGGGTTGGTTTGGTTTTACAGAGACAATACTGTTTTGTCCATCAGCTTACAGGGCATGGTATTTGTATTGGCAGCAGTTCTGCTATGACTGGAGGAGCTAGTCCATAGTCTGTATGCTGTATTTGGTTGTGAAAGCTTGGTTGTAATAAGTGAAACAGATATTCAGGAGTCTGAGCAGTGCATCCTGAGAAAGAGCATGCAGCTGGCAAACCAGTCTTTGGAAATTTGTAAAGTGTTTTACGTGCATCTGCTTTATTTTTCTTTTTTTTTCCATAAGAAAAATAAGTCCCAGAGGCTGCACTGTTTTCTATTGGCACCTAGACACAGCTTAGTTTCTTATTTCTGATAACTGGTGTTTAGAGACACATAAACTTTTGTTTCTTCATTGTATCCTTCCCTGTGCTGCAGAATCCAGTTCCCCACAGTGGGTGCAATACCATATGAAGTTGTACACAATCCCCAGAAAGGCCACTTGGTGCCTTTGTAACACAGGTAATGCACTCCAATGAAGCATTTAGCAAAATAATAGTGTCAATTTTACTGTAGCCTTAACTCGTGTCTAGTATTTTGGTCAGGTTTTTGTGGTCATTGACTTTGAGAAACAGCTTCTATCCATCTTCCTGACTTTGCAGGCCAATTAACACAGAGCAAAAGACTGCAGATTTATTTTATAGACTGTGTAGTGTCCCCAACAAAGAACTGGTACATGAACTCATGTATAAAAAATATTTATTACTATTGCTTTCCATATTTTTAGTAGGTAGTTAAAATACAAGCTAAGAGCATCACTGTAATGCAAACAGCTTGCAAAATAATAAAATCTAGATGAAGCCTAATATTTATGGAGTACTGCCTTACTGCCTAGTTTAGTCACTCAGTTAATAAAAGTATAAGTGTGGTTTTGCTGCATGCTTTTTCTTTTTCCTCTCCCCCCTCCCTTCCTAATTACAGTGTGGGCATCCCAGCAAAGCTGGCCCATCTGCCATTTTGTCTTGCAGTTTCAACATCCACTCAGTGTGTATATGTATTCAAGTCAGAGAACTAAAATAGAATTTCATCATTACTATCATCTCTGTTGGCTTACCCCAAAGTAGAGTTAGTGGAGGGCTGTTCCTCCCCTCATTCATGCAAGTCTGTCAAAATGGGATGTGTCACTCCAAAGGCATTTGGAAAAATGTACTGTGAGACTCCTACTACATCAAGCTGTGGCATAATTATTGCACCATAAATGCTTACAAAGCATTATGCTGGATCCTTTTCTATTTTTCAATCTGATTTCTCTTAACTCTTGGGATTACAATTGTTATGCTAATTCAGACAACTGCACAGTCCATTGCCAGCTGAACTTGTATTGAGAACATCCCAAGCCAGTGTTATCAAATAATACACAGAAAACTATAGAGTCTGTAATATATGGGAAGAGGTATAATTTGTTTTATTTGCTGTTGGTATTATTTTATAAGATGTTAAAAACCCTCCACAGCCTCTTCCAAATAATTACTGTGCTTTCCTGTAGGAGCAGTTAAAGGCCATGGCTGATGGAAAAGACCACTATGTTCTTATCAATCTGTTTCATAAAGCTGTTCAAACAGCCTGGAGTAGTGAGATATCCATTAGGTGTATGTTTTTCTGCAGGGGTACTTGCTGTCCCTAGACTGTCCAGCTAATGTTTTGGTAATGTACTTGGGCCATGGATTTCTTAAAGCCCTCTCAGAGTAAGAAGTTTCTTTCTCTTTGGAGAACTAGTGGGGAGGTGATCCATCAGACATCAGAGCTCGGTCAAGCACTGAAATGTCCAAGCAAATTAAAAAGAGGTTTGTGACAAAGCAGGATTTTGGGACAGGAGAGCCCTGGAGAGTAGGAGGTCTAAATGAAGATGACCCAGTGGATAAACGAGAGAGGATGGGCAGATCTCTGGGGAGGGCCTAGATTGTGCTGGCTGCCATGCAGAAGGAAGAGCAGCAAGTTCTGGCTCAGGCTGGACCAGGGTTGTCCTGAGGCAGCCCCTGCCTGAGGGCTCCTGTTTCAGCAGGAGGGCTCATGCCCCTCAAATGTCCTGCAGATTTTTTCCCTCTGCACCATTGCCACACATCCTTTGCCTATCTGGTTTTCTTGCTTCTGTGATTGTTTCTTCTTTTTTTCATCAGAAACACAGAAGGCCTCATCCGAATAATCATTTGAGAGCCAGCACCAGCATAACTTGTTTATGCTGAGTTTGGAACATAGCTCTTCAGGGTGTTAACATCAAGTAAAAGCTGCTACAGTGAAAAACTTTTGAATTACGTTTTCCAGACTGGTTCTGTTTACAAATATCCCAATAGAAAAATAATTGGTTTATGACATTACATGATAAAATTGTTGAACTGAACTCAGAGTTCAATTTTCATGGACAATCAGACAATCTTGTAGAGGATTTGGATGCTGTTTTCTAGGTTTTACAGAGACTATCTTAAATCATGGTGAAAAGCTAGTCAGCTGGACTAAGACGTTGAGGCATTCCTTGTGCCATTAAGATTCTTTCTGATCACCTATACATTCATATTATTTCAATGGAAAAACAGCAAATTTAGCAAGTTAAGGAATGATTTTGAGTTATTTTCCTGTACTAGCTTCCCTAGTGCCTGATCTTTGTAGGGGAAAATCTGTCCTTCTGCTCCTCATGAACTGTGGTGCACAGGTTGTGCATACCTGGCATACAGAAAGTACAACGTGGGCACATTAAAAGCATGTGAACAGAAATGTTTTTGAAGTTTTTTCTGCAAATTGTAGTCTAAGAATTAGGGCTTGATTGTGAAAGGAAGGTTTTTCTTGTCTAATTATTCAAGGCCTGTTTGAGTGAATGTGTCCATACCTAGAGTTTACCTTAGATTAGCTACTGCAGAAACCTGAATTTACTCTGTATTACACAAATACCATGAACATTTCAAAAGGGTGTGTTCTTTCTGTGCTTTTCACTGATATATGCAAAAGGGGATTTTTGCTCTGCCATCACTAGTTGTGCATGTACCTGACTGTGTTATATACAGAGCTATTAGCTTTGCACCAGTATAAATATTTGAGTCATACAGCTTTATTTCTTAGGCATAAGCTCACACACTCTCTGTGCTGGCAGTAGCATCTTGCATAGACAACATTACTCTCAGGAGCTGGATTCCTTTCTTCCCATCCTGTTTTATAATGTGTTGAAAACACCCACCACTGTACATGCACGAGTAATAGAGAGGGGGAGAAAAGCCTCTCAGTGTAATTCTTACAATAATATCCTTATAGAACCTGGGAATTTTTTTTTTATTAGAAATGTTCAGAGTTCTTGTTGTGTAAATTACAGAAGAAACATTCCTGAAGTCCTTAAGAAGGAACCATTTTCTTCTGCATCATGATGAATGTAGCAATTGTGTGTGTATACTGGAATAGATCATATTGAACATCCCCTGAGCTCCGTTTGCAGACAAGTCCTATCTCCACCATGACAAAATTCCCATAAGAGTTTAAATTATTAATGCCCTGGAATCTGCGGGGTTCAGCAGATATGTTCAGTGTTATTGATGGCAAACTTTATCCCTTTATTCCTAAGGCACATAATGAAATAGGGAGTCCCTCAAATAACTGCATTTCATGTTTAGGCTAATTTTGTAGAGGCCAGTGGGCTTTGCCTTAATGTGTGTAAATACAATTTTTCTGGTTTACAGCAGATTGTGTGGTAGCTGGGAATGAGACTGATTTGGCACTAATTTATGAATCCTTCCAGCATTCTCTGTGTGCTGCACCCTGTGCAGGCAAGATGCTCTAATTACACCTACTCTATATAATGAGAGCTTTTAATGACAATTACTGATTGTAGTTACGGATGTTTAGGGACCATTTTTTCCTAGCTTAAGATGATGTATTGACTTTTATAAGAGAAGACTTGTATTTTCACTTTATGCAATATCTCTCCTTCCTCCCCCCAGCCTTCACCACTGATAGGCTGACTGGTGAAGCTGCTAAAGTATTGCCACAGAGAATTTTTGTTCAGTTAATTTCACTTCAGAAGATATAATTTTTCACTCTTTTTTATTTCTGAATTCATATAGGCACATTCACAGGTTCTTTTTCATAGCAATTTAGTATTTGGAGTGATGTTACACAAGTTGCATTTGTTTTATGTAATAAGATAAAAGTACTTCACACTGAATATTTCAATGCCATGTTAAGCAAGCCCATTTACAAAAGCTTCATTTTTCTCTTAATATACTGGTATAAATGGCATTTTAAAATGAGACTGTTGATTTGAAATAGGAGTAGGTTTTATCTTTGTTCTATATTTCAATTGGATTAAATTACTTTTCATTGTTGAAATCACTGTTGAAAGACAGTGATTCCACTTGTGGTCCTAGATTGCAAATTGCTTTGCAAGGGGCCTGCTCACTTTTTTTAAGTAAGGCTGTGAGACTTCTCATTGACTCTTGTCTTGAAATACAAATAAAGATTTGGGCAGCTTCCAGTTTAGTGGCCACTTGAGAAAGTGAGATAGCGAGATATCAATAATTGAAAGATCAGTTTAACACTTGTGTGGAAGAGACAGTTTAAAGATTTTTTTTTTTCCCTTTCATTTGCTAGTGGTTTAGGGATATCTTTCTTTTCTTGGGTTTCTGCTGCTGGCAGTCTTCTTTTGATATGGGAAGTGAAGCCGCCTTGTAATTCCAGGGAAGCAAAAGCAGAGTTGTAACACAACTAGCAGTGGGATGGGGCTGGGAGACAGACCTGGTCTGAGTATTAAAATCTCCCTTTCCATGTTTGCATGGCTTTCCTGTGCTTTGTTCTGGTTTTGAATCCTGACCATGGCAATAGTCTAGTTTATCAGAGAGCTGTCTGAGAAGAGGGAATCCCAGGATGTGGGAACAGAAGTAAGAGGCTAGATGGAAAAGAGAATGGCACTGGGCTATGCTTGATCCTCATCAGTAGAGGAAACCTGGGCCCTGGGCCGTGGAACCAGGATCTTAGTCCAGAGAACAACAATACACAACAAAGGTGCCAGGGAAAATGGCAAACACAAGGAAAAGTGCTGGCAGGCACAGCATCTCAAGAGTTGTCTGTGAAAAGTGACATCTCCCACTTTCTGTTTCCTGGTAAAACTCACAATTAGTTGAAATTGCAAGAACCTCACAGAAAAATAGGAAAGGGACAGAACTGGACTGCTGAGTTTCTGAACAGACTTGTATCTATCTCTGCAAGCAAGCTTAGCCTCTTTCAAAAGTGAGAATGCAGCCTCAGGGAACAAGGATTTTGTCCCAGGCTTAGTTGACCTGTTCTCTATGCCGGTTATTTTTAGTTTATCTCACCTCCCTACCTCTCCCCCCTTTACTTAGTGATGAGTTGAGGCTTTGATTTTCTAATTACCCTTAGCAGGAACCGCTTGTCAGGAAAGCAAAGAATCACAGACTTCAGAAAATAAGTCTATTTTTCACAAGTCTTACACAACAAGTGATTTACCCTCAGTGAAATCACAGACTCCAGTTCCTTTGTTCTTCTGTCACTGCTTTTGGGCATCTTGCATTTGTGCCAAGCCATTTTTCCTGCTTTCTTGGCTTAGGAGGCTTATTTTTTTTGGAATTGTTTGACTTTTTTTGCTTACAGAAGAACCAGACCTTTCAAAACTGACTGGTTCCCAAGTCTCTTCATGTGCCACAAATGGAGTGGTGATTTCAGCTCCAACCTGTGTCTTTTCAGTTCCAGTATTCACTTCCCAGGTCATTCAAAGTTCAGGCCACAGTTGGTGGAAAATATACTGTTGTAGTGGAGTCACTCTGCTGTGTCATCTTTGCTCTGTGGCCACACCATCCACTTAGTGCAAGCCCTTGGTAGCATGGGGAGGTTTCTGGTTGTGTTGGCAGAAGGTGGTGGTGGAGGTCAGTGTAGCAGTGGATCATCAATGGAAGCTCTCTTCACTAATGGAGAGGCAAAAAAATGTATCACAAGGATTACAGAACCACTAGAATTACTGTATATGACAACAAAGTATTTGGGAGAAAATAGGCTTTTTAGGCTTATATGCTTGAATTATTTCTTTTCTTTGATTAAGGGATGTTTTTCTTCTAAAGAAACACTCAAAATATGTTTGAAAAGGTAAAACCAAGTGTGAAAGGTAGGCAGGGATTTTCTGTGTGACCAGAAAGAAATACTTTGAAATAGGTCCATAAGTGGAGTTAGTAAACTGACTTGCTGGAAGTGACATCTTGGATGTCTAATGCCTTCTTTAGGGAGTTGTCAAACTTTTCCTTGTAACTGGAGGGATAAAAATTTGATTTTGTCTAACAAAGATGTGGTAGCCTTTTCAGCAGTCAAGTTGGTGAGCAAGTTTGAGGATCTACCCTTTTCTTGTGTAACTGGAGACTGTTAGGTCAGATATTGTTGGTTTTTATGGTGCATGCCACAGTAAGTTCTTTCTCTGAGGTCCTGCAGGAGGCTTGAGTGGTGCATGTGTTATTTTGTATAGCCCTGAACAGTGATGAAATGGCTGGGAGAGGGGTGTTTTATGGGATGCTTTGGATAGTCAAACTAGAGTCACTTTAAGATGAATTTGGGACCATTAGAAATGCATTGATTTCTATAGGTTTAGTTGAGTGGACCTACAAATGTGAAAAACCATCCAGCAAGTCAAAAAGCAAACTTAACCTTTTAAAAGAAATTTAATGAGTTTGGAACTAACCTCATTTGGAGAAAAAAACATGGCAGGAGAATGGGTTCTACAGTGGCTCCAGAGGGGCATTCCTGGGTGAGGACATCCCAGTGGGTCACAGTTCTCTGCTGATGCCTGGAAACATTGAAGATCACTCAACTTCTTCCTTTGCTTACTCTGCTGCTTACAGAAAGAAATGTGCTTTAAATGCTGCAGTTGTGGGGGATTATGTTTCAAATAAAGCATATATTTTCCTAAATGTGATTATTGGTGTACTTCTAATGAACCTGCTTCTGAGGATGTTTTGGTAGACAGTAGCAGGGTGCTCAGAAGGACAAAAATTCTTGTCCAGCAACTGTCAAGAGTTTTTTTACAGACACTTTTGGTTTTTTTTTTACAGCACTTTCAAAAGGAAAGTGTGATCCAGCAAAATGGGATATTTTTTCTTCTTTTTCTTTTTTTTTAATCTGAGGTGCAATTCCTCACAGACTTCTCTGGTGACAAAGTCAGTTTAAGAGGTGACAATCCTGCCTTCTGCTCCTCTCATGCTGCAAAAAAAAGGTGCCAATGTGTTGGTTTCTTGGACTGTGTTTCAGACCAAAACAGTGAAATGAGCTGAGTTTTAAAACAAAAACCAGGGGTTTATTTCCCCCACTCAATCACATCTGTGATCCATTTTAGAAATGGTCTCATGTGTGACTGAAGAAGAGAAGATGGTTAACTGTGGCCAAAGGAGAGGAGGCTAAAGATGACAATTTTTGCTGGAGGAGATTGAAGTGAAGCTGTGCCTTTTGTAAGCTTAAAAGGTGGAATTCTGCCCTGACAAAAATCAATGGAAAGGACTGATCTGTGCCAAAGTGCAAGGTTTCTTTGAGTAATATTTTGCTACAAAACAGGAAGATTAGAAGGAGCAGTTGCTTTTTTTGGTGGAATTGTTCTTCTGGGGTTTTTTTGGTAGTGTATTTTGAAGTTTATCTTGTCAAGTATTGAAGTGCTCCAAGCTATAGCCAGAAAAAAAAAAACAATCAAGCGTGTTTCATATTGCTCTCATATCGACCTTCTCTCTCTACAACTACGTGAAAGGAGCTTATAGCCAGGTGGGGGTCAGTCTCTTCTGCCAAGAAACAAGCAATAGGATGAGAAGAAATGGCCTCAAGTTGCACCAGGGGAGGTTTAGATGGATATTAGGAGAAAGTTCTCTTCAGAAAGGGTGGCTGGATGTCAGAACAGGCTGCCCGGGGAAGTGCTGGAGTCACCATCCCTGGAGGCATTTAACAGACATGCAGATGTGGCACTGAGAAAGGTTTAGTGGTGGACTTGTCAGTGCTGGGTTTGTGGTTGGATTCATGAAGTTAGTGGTCTTTTCCAAAGAAATGACTGTATAACTCATTCTATTCTTATGGTTAAAAAATGGAAATGCTCTAAGTTTATAAATTATCCTTATACAGTCTTTTTGATAATGTCCTTCTCATGGTTCTACTGGGTTCCCTCCCTGCTCCAAATAACAAATCATGTACACAGTATTCTGTCTTATTATAAATAGAATGAGTAGCTTCCAGCTGGAGGAATGTTACTGCTTTCCAACCCTTTTTGGTTAAATGGAAATTGGTTTATGGAAATCCATTTAACCAATTGGTTAAATGGAACAACTGCAAATACTGTTAAGATAAGGTTACATGAAATCACTTTTCAAATTCTGATGTTAAGAATTTAGGTAAAATATATGTAGTACCAAATGGAAGTATGAGTAGCACTTAAAATATATTCGACAATGCCCTTTTTTTTTTTAGCTATTTAAGGGCTTCCAGTTTCATTTTTGAATATCTGTAGATATGTCACACAGTTTGATAGCAAAGTTAAGACTTGATAATGCATCTGAAAGGTATGGATGTTAAAAGAAAGAATCCAGAGAAAGGTCTGCTAGAGTACCCAAATCAGATGGAGCCTGGACTCTTCTGCTTTTTGTGTAAGAAATCAGAGGAGAAATGCCCTTTGTGGGTACCAGTGATGTATCATGAGTGTGGGCTCCAGAGAGGACCTCTGTTCCATCTTATCTGCTTGATGACAGTGGAAGAATCATCAGTCCTTATTTATTTGCAGACAGGTCTTCTTATCCCCTAAAATGTGAATAAAGGAACAATCTCTTCTGTATTTTTCATTGCTGATATGAGCTGTGGCATATGTGTGACACAGATGGAGTGTTCTTTGTTTCTCCTTCTAGTAACCAGCTTTATCAAGTGCCACCTCCTGCCTTCCTGATGTTCAAGCAGTGGCAGTCAGCACAACAGTAGCACTTTGTATTTAATGCTTCCTTTTAATCCATTGTCTTTGCCAGCCTGTTACACGTGATTTTGTGGTAAATGCTTTGAATGCTCTGGGTGTGTGCTTTACAAAGCTCTATCTCAATTCCTTGAACTCTGTCTATAAATATTTAGTTAATCCATTCTGTTCTGGAGCCCAAGAACAGATAGGTGTGCTTGTTCACTTTGTGCCATCACTTGTAACTTCTGTGACTCTTTAGGGATCTTTATTAAAAACCCAGACTGAAAAATAAGCAGGGGGAGGGGGCACCAACGAAACCAGACAAACCCCATCATATATCTAGCTGTCTCTTGGCTTCCTTTTCTGTCCTCTGGGATTTTTTAATGTGTGTCTCATAAGCCAGGTTATAGACTTTTGGAGGAAGAGACTGCCTGATAAATACATACAGTTCACTGCACATTGGGTCATCTAACCATTTAGTGCTGTTGTAAAACAAATAATGTAAATAACTCTGCTCTAGTGCTGAGTTTTCTCCGATAATTTGTAGGTAAGCACTTATCTGGGTATTTTCAGTTTTTGTTTCTCCTGTATGTGTGTATGAAGGTTGCATACAGATGAAATAGGAGACTGATTAACTGGCAGTGTAGAAAAATCAGTGCAACCAGCTACTCTGGCAGTTTGACAACCATTTGCATACTAAACTGAACAAAAAGGAGAGGTGTTCTTTAGCCTGTTTCAGTCACAGCAGACTAATGAATTGTCCATAGCTATGGAAGTTATTAAACATAATTTGTGCTTGAGCTTTTTAAAAAGGAGTTTATAGTATTCCCTTTAAAGATAATCTGTTGGTGCTTTGATACAAAAAGGAGGATTTATGTTTTCACAGCACTGTTAAATAATTTGAGCTTGTGCCGTTTTTTTTAACATTCATGGATAATATTCCTGTCTGGCATTTAATTTTACAGGTAAGATTTGAGGTGGGTGAGAGAGTGTTAAAATTGTGTACAAAGAGAGCATTTAAGAAACCTCATTGACTTGTTTCATTAACATTTAGCTGCCTGTGTCCTCTCGATCTGCAGTCGGGGCAACATTTAAGAAAATACTGTGTTCTAATATGCCATTTCACAGAGGAAAGACAAAGACAGTTTGCCAGGGCAAAGGGCAAGGCCATCAATTTGTATTCACTGAATGTGACATATATTGCATAAAGAGGATTTGATCAAACCTTTCTAATGTACTTTGTTCAAGAGGTTGAAAGGAATATTGCTATAATTGTCTACATTGTATTGGCATAAAAAGGACAGATCACTACTAGAGAGCTCTTCACAGTTTTCCTTTCAAAGGATTGCAAGTATGTGACAAGTGAAATCCTGGGTTTGGATAGGAAAGTGTTGATACCAGTAAGATAAATACATCCATCTGCAGAATTTCACCTAATCCAGATGCCTTGATATGGAACTAATTGATACCATAATTCATGTACTTGGGGTTGTTTGGATTTTTAAAAAAACCAAACAGCCCAACAAGTTATTGTTCTCCTTAATTTTAAGACTTAATTTTAAACATGCCCTAGGATGGCATAAACAATTTAAATACACAAGTGACCGGGTTCTTTGCCTCTTGTCGACTGTTGATGGTCACACAGTTTCAAAACACACTTTTTATCATGTCTCATTCACAGTGCTAATTTTGAAAATTATGCCAGTTCATAGTTTTTGTCTTGCATATACCCATTAACTGGATAGTTAGCTTTTCAGGCCACTTGGAACAAGATTTTATATTTACATGAGTGAATTTTCTTTTTCCAAGTTTTCCACACTTGGAGAGTGAATGCATTTGCATTTGTTGTGCCTGTGTCCTGGCCATCTGAAATTCTGCATAATTTTGCAGTGCCTGAAAACCTTTCCCTGTTGAATACCTTACTATTCCACTGGGTATCAGATTTTGTTCTACAATTTATTTTTATCTGTCCTCTCTGTCCAGAAGAATAACTGTCTTGTACAGGGGAATCTGATACATTTTGCTAGCAGATCTGTAATACCGGAGGGCATCATTTGGGAAGCGTTTGGGGCTATTCTCCTAGTGCTGGGACATTTTACATCCCTCAGCCTCCAGCAGGACATCCTGATCCATTAGGACACAGTTCAGGGCTAGGCTTTGTTCTCTCTGTAGCCTGGGAATGGTCACTCTGTGCCCGCTGTGGTTCTTGGCAGTGCAAGAGACGGGTGCTCCATGCCAAGGCCCAAATTGATAACAGAGATGGCATCTCTCAGATAACACACACTGAGCAGTCCTGGAGGGGGTAGCTGCAGATGGGTTCACTGAGGCTCAAGCTGTGGAGGTGTTTATCTCTACATTCTGAGAACTTCAGTGGAAAGGGAGATTTTGTGCAGTTTTGGCCTTCTAGCTGTTTTTTGAGCCTGCTGTTCTTTCACAGCTCTATGAGGCTATTAGAGAGCTTTCTGCAGGATCCATTATTCTTCAAAGACTTAATTAAATTGTACAGTGTAATTAATCTGTCTTCTTAATTTCTAAAATTCTCCTAGTCTGTAAGTGGTAAAACAAGAGGGAGAGAATCTGTGGCTGCTCAGTTGTACTATGTGTCTGGAGGGAAACAAAGGAGTATATTCCTTCAAGAAAAATAAGTTTATGCATGAATATCTGCAACTGTATTGCAGAAAACAAAGTCCACTATGCTGGAACTGATTGAATATTCCTTCTGTCAGTGGCCAAGAGCAAATAGTTAATGAACACTGTCTTTAAAGTTCAGGTTATTCTTAAATGTCATCTTTCCCCAAAGTTCTCACACTCTGCTGCTCTTTATTTTCTAAACTAGTTATAATTCCTGTATATGTAATGAATTACAACAGGTTTATCTTCTGTGAGCTTGTCCTGTTTTCTCTTCAGCCCCTTATACATGCATCCAGTTAGAAAAGAATAGACTTAAGGGAAGACATGTTAGATCTATGCAGAAGATTCTGCCATTTCTCCCATGTATTTAGCTGTGCTTACCTGCTACTACTTGGGGCATTTTATTGAAATAGTAGGGCATTGGAATCTCAGTGTCTCACTCAGCAAGTGGAAAACAGATAACTCTTTGAGTGCAAATCTTTGGAAATAAACAATACTACTTGCAGGATAAAGGCACAGCTATAATAGCTCAATAGAGATGGGCATCAGAAAAACTTGCATTTTTTTACTGCTTGGTTAGGACTGTCACTCACTGAGATCATTCATTTCAGGAGACCTGTCTAGAGTTTGGCTTTTGGGTAAGGAACAGACTGGAACTGTCTGAGCAAAGCCTTCTGTATGTAACTGTCCTTATGCTGCTTTGTCCATTTGTTCCTTTATATATATATATGTCTTCTGATAATTTCAGCTATATATCTTGATTTTGCAAACAAAACTTCCATGCAAAATCATATCTGTCAGCAGTCAAAAGCATGTAATTTCAATTATAACTTTTAAAAAAAGTCACATGATGCTTGTGTGCACTGACAGGCTTATCTCATCAGGTGAATATGTGGGGGGTTTCTTTGGTTTTTTTAATGTAGCTATTGACAGCAGAGGGGAATACAAATGCAACAAAGAATAACTGAACAGGCTCTTTGAATCTGACTTCACAACAAACATCAAAGAAAAATGCACTACCACCTGTTAACATGGTATGAAAGGTTAGCAAGTGTGCATCGTTCTCTACTAAATTATTTCACTCTTCTAAATCAAAGTTAACTAGTTGAGAGAGGATTTTATTTTAATAGATGGCTCTTGTAATTGCTTTACTTCTGACATTCTTCAAGTTGGGGTGGGAGATACTTTGCAGTTTCATACTCACTTAGTCTTTCTGAGGCACTGAGCAAGCTGAAATAATAGCATTGTGGGTTTTTTTTTATCAAGTAGTCACTAAAAAAAGATATAATTAAGCACAGTGCTTATAAAATCCTGCTCATCCTTTCAGTCTATGCTCACTATTTTGTGCATGTGTATGCTAACAGGACTCATATAATATCTTGTATGATCTGTAAGGGGGAGCAGGAAGGATGACATATCTGAGATGCCTCAGGCCAACATAGAGTTTGTTTAATTCGCACATTCTTTAGTTCAGATTCAACTGTTTTTATTTCCTTCATGTCACTGTATTGTCAGCTCAATTTTCATAACTTTGTTAGACCTCAAAAGCCTGAAGGTGTGGGAGCTTTTCACTGGCTGTCTCTGAGTTCTGTATTACAAACCTGTGTATAATTCTGAGATCTTTGCAGGATAAGGGAAGAATGTCCCTGATAGGGAGTTCCAGGCTCAGGAAATATGGGCAAAGCCCATAGTATGACACCACACAGTGTTTTGATCCAGAATTACCATGTATGTGAGGTTGAGAGCTGGGAGGAAGGGTTGTCCAAGCATCAGAGCAGACTTGTAGCTCCAAGGTTCTCCCAGGGGGAATGTTCTTTTCTGAAGGATGGGCAGGATTGCAGCTCCCTTTACCTGTCAACTCATGCAGGTGTCCAAACACCTAAACTGGAGGTGCTCTACTTCTGGTGTCTGCAGGCACATATTCTGTGACAGCTGAGAGTAAGTGATTCATCTTGTACAGCTCAGACATAAATGAATGTAAACTCTCATGTGAAACGCTCTTGGTTTTTTCCCTTTTCATTGCTCTGAAAAAGGCAAGGTTGCATCAAGTTGCCTATCTGTACTTTCACCAGCCATGTGAAAAGGAATGTGTTTGCAAAGAGCACTGTGATAAAGACAAGCTGCTTTCTCTCTCCCTCCCTGCACCTGAAGGGCAGGTGAGTAAATCTCTAATGTAAACATGAGCTACAGAAGCCAAGGAACAGCAGCTTCTCCTAAAGAGAATCTTGAGATAAGCTGGAAACTAAATGAACTTCTTTCTGTGGCCACCCTTGGCAGCACAGTAGAGCTAGTAAATGACTTAAGCATATGAGGAAAACACAGGTTTTGCTTGCAAATTTAAGATACTTCATGCATGAAAAGGTATGAAAAGCAAAAACCTTAAATCAGATGGTTATTCAAGTTGCATTAACAGGGTAATGAAGAGAAAACCTGATATTTATACTGCATCTGCAAACCTCCCATTGTTTTCTTCATCAGCACTATGTAATTTTAAGGTAGCAACACACAAATTGCATCCTGATTTGACCTTAGGAGCCTCACTGTTCAGCTCAGTGGTTTCCCTGTAGAAACAGAAACTGACACTGCCTCACTGGAATTTTCTTCAATCAATAGAGTGTGGCACAGAACAAATTATACAGCAGAATGGTGTTAAAGAAAAGCTCATCTATTGATAGAGTTGGCTAGAGAAACAGATTTTTATTTAAGAGCTTTCAAAATATTTTTTACAAGTGAAATGGGATCCCATCAAATGAATTGTGTATTTTTTCCTTTTTTTTTAGGATGCAGACATTCTTTTCAGCTGGTTTTAGCAGTGTAGAATTCCTTTGTATTAGAGTCTGTAGAGAAAAAACTGTTACTGTACATCTCAAATGTAGCTATACAGAAGTATGTATGCATATATTTCTCTAATTTTTAGAACAAACCCTCAGAGGTTATGTATTGTGTGAGTGCAAGTCTACAGCAGCAAAACTGTTAATTTGCCTGACTAGAAATATTAACCATACTATATCAAATAACTGCCAGGAACAATTCCCCACCATTCCCTGTGACTTCATTTTAATTGATTTTTTTTTTTTAAACTTCCAGCTTCTGAGATTTCGTTTACTGTGACAGAATGTTTATTAAATGTGTAAGAAGAAAATTGTTTTGTAAATTGTTTCTGAGAGTGTTTTTATCTTCCATAAATTGGTGGCTCATTTAACATTTTCCATCTACCTTTGTTTTTCACCCCTGTGCTCTGCCTCATTTGTTTCCTTATTGGATTTGGTGATTAAATACTGATCAGCTGCTGGTCTGATCAGCTGTGCATATTGCTGCCTTTTAAACATTGTTCATAAACACCCTGAGGACAGGGTTAGGTACACAGTGCTAAACAGAGTGTGGGTGTTGAGTGGGACCATTTGATCTGTTTTACAAATGATGGGGAGCTCCACAATGAGCTTTTGCAAAGCTGCTCATTGAAACAGACCTCTGTGTTACAGCAGAAATTCGTGACACTCAACTATCCAAAAGAGCTCTCAGTTGGGAGCTTTACATTGCAGAGCTGTAGTTTGTATTGAGGCCTCTGATGCTGCACAGAGAATTGGCAATGCTTTTATTAGGGGTTTCTTCTGTCTTGTTCGTTTTTTTTTTCCCTTTAAGATACTTTATTTTCAGTGATAATACTGTACAGTCTGTCATGCATTGCTGTGAAGATCCATGAAGGAACATGGAATTTACATATGAATCTAAATGATTATTTTCTTTTTGAAAAGCAGAGATAACATATGCAAGTGCTACCTCTGAACAAAAAGAACAACTCAGGATAGTAAAGGAAATCATGGAAGGATTTAGACTGTACTTCAGTTGAAATACCAGTCTATTTTCTGGGAGAAATCATGATATTTTATTTCTGCTTGAAACAGTTACTTCTGAGTAACCAAGTTCTATGAAATCACTGGAAGTGTAACAAGAACAAAAGACATGTTAAAAGCTGGTATTTTGTACATAGCTTTTGGTAGATGTCTTCCAAGGACAATTTAAATATCTCTGTTACTGGCTTGGGTACAGTAATGCTGCTCTGAAAACAATAAGTTCTTTTGCTGTCGAGATTTCAATACACTGAGGCTTTTTGCACATATTTACAGTATATTTGATAATGACTATTATCTCAGGAGCACAGTTGTCTATTGAAGCACACCAGTAGCTTTTTGTATGCTTTGTAAAGTTGTTATAGGTAAAACTTCTCAAAGTACCTAATTTGATTTCAGTGGGAGTTTCACTTCTAAGCTCCTTATTCTGTTTGTTTAAAATGCTTCTAGGCACCTCTATCTTTAGCAAATTGGGTAGCTTCAAGAAATCCAGTTGGTGGGACTTATGCATTTAAGCCACTTGACAAGCTAAGGAGCAAGGTGTGCTCATGATGAGCATAATTTCACTTCATTTTGAAGTGCTTGGATCTGCTGCAGGTGTTCAAAGGCATTGCCTGGCTCTTGCTTCCAACTGCTGATGAGTTGGCATTTTTTTAATGTTTCTGTACTGTAAGATCAGGTTCTGGAACGTGATACCCAGTCTGTGGTAAATGACCTGCTGGGACACGTGCTTGTCCCTGTGTGTAGAAAGTAAACACAGAGCTGCTCTCTGAGTCAGGACAGCAGCAGCTGTGGGCATGCAGAATAGAGGAGTTTTAGGCACCTCTGACATTTTACTGGCATGTTATTTGGCAGCTACTTGTTCTCACTTAGGTTATGAGGTTTTATTAAATACTACTTGAGATTCAGAAAGTTCTGCACTGGTAGCACCAGGAGCACTTGAGCAGTTTTGGCTCTACCATTTGCTTGTCTTTAGTAATGTGGTTATTTCCTGGGTTTTTTTTTTTGTTTTTTTTTTTGTTTGGGGTTTTTTTTTTTTTTTTTTTTTTTTTTTTTTTTTTTTTTTTTTTTTTTTTTTTTTTTTTTTTGGTTTTTTTTTGTTTTGTTTTTTTTTTTTGTGTGTGTGTGTGTGTGTTTTTTTTTTTTTTTGTGGGTTGTTTTTGATTGGTTGGTTGGTTTTTTTAGACTTTACTCATGCTGTGATGTTTAGGAAATGCAAAACTTTTAGGATCTTGCCTACTGTCCTATCTGGCTGTTCATTCTGAGGTAGGACAGGTGGATACAAACTAGGACTGAAAACTTCATAACTTCAACTTGACAGTGGGATCTTGAAGGTCTTTTCCAACCTAAAAGATTCTGTGATAATAGGGTATTTCTATGTGCTGTGGGGAGAACCATTTACACCTTCTAACTTCAGAGCCCAAGTTAGATCTCCTGTGGGCTTTAAATACAAAACCTTCCTAACCTATGTGCTTAAATTTTGTTAAGGGATCAAATATCTTCCTCACCAACGCACTGTGTTTAATAGAGTATGTTCTACCATAGTATAAATTGACAATTGCTTATTTTGCATGTATTATTATAGTTGTAGAAATAGGCTCAAATTATTTGGTTTTTTTTCCTATACTTTGAGGAGATTTTTTTTTGCATTCTTAATTTTTCAGCACAATTGTATTTGATCATTATTTCCTGAAAATTATTTCCTGCTTTTTTTGTTTGACTGATAAAAATACCAGTCATGTGAATCACAATAAACATGTATGTACAATAAACATGTACCACTTGTATAGCAAGTGGTAAAACTTGAATTGAATGGGGTTCGTGTCATCAGCTGTCAGGGCTGGAGAAGATGAGCAGTTAACTGCGTAAGTAAAGTGTAACATTACCACTGACGGAACAATTCTTACCATTAAGCCTTCAAACTCTTACTCAGCTGTCAACACATGGGCACTTTCTGGAGCCAAATTCTCTCACGCTGTGCACTGCCTGCAGCTCGCCTGAAGCTCAACTTTGACTAAAAGTGTTGATTTCGCTTCTTTTAGCCTTGTTCTCATTTAGCGTTAAAACCTGCTTAGAGTCTGCCTTTTATTCTGCAAAGTACACATGGATGTATCATCCCTCACACACTTCTGATGTGAAGTTAAGGCACTCAAAAGATATGCTAGTAATCTTAATGAATAATTGATTAGAGAGGAGTCTGGCAGTGTTAATTGTGAGGTGCAGCTGAGTGAATGCCAAAACAAAAGCTTCTCTAAATGTTTCCGAAAACCTTGTAAAGTCTTTAGCATTGAGCAACAGGGTCAGTGCACTGAAGTGGAATTTGAAGGAGGTTCTTGAATGTAATGGATTTTGACTTCCCTTTGTCATGTGCCTCAGTGCATCATTGATTGAGCACTCATTTGTTAAATCAGCTGTATTTTTTGCCATTTGTCAGAGCATAGACACTTACTGCAGCCTTTTTCCTTCTAAACACAGGCTTCTTTCCTTCTAAACACAGGTTTCTTGTCTTAATAAATCACAGGTGTAAATTAGTTTTTATCAAAGGTGATCAATTTTTCAAGCAGAAAGGCATGTAAAGATGGTCACAGAGAAACATATTGTGAGCTTTTATTTTCTTAACTATTAGGGAGAAAAGGAAAGATCAGGGATGCATTTTAGCTGAAACATCGATAATTCATGTCTTTAAATTCAGCTTCCAGCAAAATACTCAGAAATGATTTTATTTGGAAAGCTCTAAATTGTGTGCATTGAAAGAGTAGTTCAAGGTACCCAGTGTTGAGTCAGTTCTTAGAGAAAAGAGCAAAGGAAACCTCAGGGTTAAGGAACAGTCAGTGTCCTGTAGTTTCCAGCAATGAGAGGTGTTCTCTGATTAGTAGAAAGGCTAATTACCTGGAGTATGCAGGACCACTGTAGATGCTGTGCATACCTGATTAGAGTTCTGACAGCAGGGCAGAAGAAAGAAGACCTTTAGAATGTACCAAAAATACCCCTTTATGTAAGCAGATGCTATTACCCTTGGAAGAGAATAGTCACTTATCCAGAATGGTTATTGCTGCTAATTATAAGAATTCTGTTGATAGCCCATCAGCTTCTGAGAAATGTACTCTTATGGTATTTAACACAGCAATTACTTGTCAAATCTGGAAATGTTCATCTTGATACTCACTGCTTGCTGGATAAATGACCAAATCAGATTTGTTTGCCAGTTGTCTGAGCAAGTTGCCAGTAGTTGTGAGTGACTGAAGACAAGTTAATGTTGGGAGTTTTGTCAACATTGATATTAGTAATGGAGTTAAAGGTGTTTCTTGGTCTCATCATTAAGTAAGAGTTATTGAACAAACATATATATGACCAAAAAAAAAATGCAGAGAGCCTCCTTGTCCTGCTGGGTATAGGCTTAAATGTTGGGTACATTTGGAAGTCAGCTCCTTGAAGGGTTATACTTTTAATCTTTTTGGAAAAGATTTTGAGGAGAGGTGAAAGAGGAACAGAAAAGAATAAGCCTCGAGAAGACTAGGGAAGGGAAAAGTCAGTCATGTTGACAGAAGAATTTAAAGCTTCTCATTAGCATAGAGTTTAGCACTGTTGCTGTCTAGATGTAATTAGAGTGAAAAAGAATGGGGAAAAAATCCTCAGCTCTGACAACACCTCTTTTTTGACACAAGCCTTCCTGCTGGGGGCAGAATGCCTCCTTTCTTTGGGAGGAGCTGTGGATGCTCAGCAGCATGGTCAGGCTTGGGTCCATCGTGAGCAACACTGTAAATTTGCCACAGGGTAAATTTACATGTAGATCTGCTGGTGAGTGGAATGACAGGGTATTTTCAGTGAATTGTGATAAGCAATTGAATGATGACCATGACTTGATAAGTATGTTTTGTTTTGCTGGCAAAACACTGCAGGGACACCTGCTAACCCTGCAGAGGTTGTTGCTCCCCCAGCAGAGCCCCTTGCTCCTAGAGCCACTCTGCAGGTAGCTTGCAACTTCAGCAGCTGTTTTCACTTTTGTTACTGTCAGGCGCTGGGGACAGTTTCCTTTCTTCTCTCTCTGGCTCCCTAGGCTCTATCAAAAGTGTGAATCTGAAACAAAACAAAATAAAGCTTCAGCCCACATCTTTGCTCAGCCTTTACATGTACATTTCCCTGTTTTGAGTTCTTTTAAACTGCAGCTATCAGAAAGAATAAAATAGTGCATCACCTACTAGAGTACTGAAGTGATCATCCAAGCAATTTTCTTCTCCCTGAAGCCAGACAGCCAAAGCTTTTTATTACTGACTGACTGAACTTCCTGTGTCTGTCTGTCTAGGTTGCTAGGCCACCTCATTGTCACGATTTGTGATGTTAGAGGCTTTTGATTGTAAGCAAACCAGAAATGCTAATTTAAGTATAATATTTACATTTAAAAAACCTTCTTATATAAGATATATAAAAAAATAGCTCAGCAGTTTTCTTTTGTGTGTGTGTATAAAGCTATAGTAGGCATCTGGCAAGCAATCTTTCAGCTCTTTACTTTGTGCCCCTTCTCAGCAAAACATTTTGATTAAAAAAAAGTATATCTTTAGATAGCTTCCAGCTTGGGAATGACCATCCCAAGTTATTGCTACTTTTAGCCTTACAGGATGGTTATTTTTGCTCTGTGTGTGAGGTAGGCTGGTGTCCTTTTTGTCTGATTCAGAAATGAGAAGGATGATGGCATCGTGGGCCTTGATTTGCCCATTGGGCTGTTGTGCAAACCTGTATTATGTGCATTTGCATTGCCTGAAACAACTCTGGGAAAGAAATTAAATAGTTGTGTGTAATTGAAAATAACCAAAACAGTTATTTTTTGGCTTTGTCATCTGTGTGAGAATAATACAGTAAGACTTCAGGCAAAAAAAAAAAAAGAAATTGTGGCTTTTTCACATGGAAATCACACTTAAGATGAAAAGGGCTGACAATAAACTGGCAGTGAATAAACTGGTGGGTATGGATCTGTTCTCTCAAGAAATATAATTTTCACACCTAGGCAGACAGGAGGTGTATTTCTCATTTTCAAGCAGAACCATTATTTAATATAAAGATGAGGCTGTTTAACCCTTCCATGTTTTGGGTATTGGAACTGCCCTGTAATGGGTAACTATTAATTATTATCAGGTAATACTGAGCTGGGCAATGAGTTGGTTTTGTGATTTTCACAGTGGTAGATTGCAATGATGTGTAATGCTCATTAGGTTGCATATCACTGATTTATATTAGATCAATGAGGCAAACAGTGCATCTGACAACTGCTTTGAAAATCATGTCAGTTATAAATTTTAGGGTGAGTTAAGTCTTGCTGGTCTCCCTGCAATTCCCATGTTCAGGCTAGGAATGGATAGCAGGTGATTCACCTCAGCGTTCTACAATTTCTGTGGAGAAGTCCAGTCTGCCACCAGGTGAAACAGTTTATGAAAAGTTTTAGGCACACAAGAATAGGCACAAAAAAAATCTCTTGTTGATTAGAAAATCCTTGAAACTCTCAGTAAAGATCAAAGGCCTTAGGGATGTGTTTTGTCCCTTCAGCTAATGAGGTTCTGTGAATGTGTGTGGCATGTCATCTAACTGAGTAATTATAAGGGATTCCTCTTTTTAAAGGATTGTATTCTACTTGTAGAATGAGAATTATTCTGGATCCAGAGGACAGGCTTTTGTAAATTTAAGGGCACAAATGGTTAATCCCACGCTGTGAACCTCCAGCCTTGGCAGTGGTTCTTTGGGAAGAGCTGGGGCAAAGCCTGAGAAGGAGTCACTGAGGAGCCACCTCTGGAGCTGTGAGTCCCTGAGGACAAAGTAGCTCTGGGCAGAGGAAGATAGAAATCTTGGATAACATCATTTAGTTGTTCTCTTGTTTTACCTCCTGTAAAATAGGAAACACCTTCCAATTTAACACTGTTGCCATTTGAGCTCTTAAGAGCTGAAATCCAAAAAAGCCTTTGTTGTGGGGGCTGTGAGGAAAACATTTTCTCTTCCTTTGGTTCCAGTCTCACACACCAGCTCCCTTCCCTGCCTAGACAGCCTCTGCTAGACTAGGACTGTTTTGTTTCCAGAAACAATTTTCCCCCTCTGGAAATACTTTGTTATGTTACTGAATCAAAACCTCACGTTTTGGGGCAGATAATTTAAATGCAAAACCAGTATTCATATCAGACAGGAGGAAAGCAGCCTTCTTCTGATGGCAAGTTGGAGCAGTACAACCCAAACAGGAGATTGAAGTACAAAGCCAAGTTTTGTTTGCTGCCCTCCTTTTTTCTTTTCCTGTTTGTTTTTTTTCTTTGAGTTTTTTGTTGTTGTGGTGGTGGTGGTTTTTTAAAGCAGTTCTTTAGGTTGCCTCTGCCTTACTTTTTTACCTTTCCACTGTCACTTGAGCAGTAGTGGGATACTGAAAAAAATCCACTGGGCTTTTGTCTTGAATGTGAGATCTGTATCTAGTGAATGATACATAAAAAAATGAATATTTTTGAAGCAGATGGATTTTAAAAAAAAAATCACAAGATGCTCTAAGGGTCATATGGCATTGATAACAAGAATGAGTTTTGGCCCATTCTACCACATATGAGAAACCTCCCCTGCATTTTCTTGTTGCAGATGTGCATATTCAGCACATTAAAATGTGTGCTAAGTAGATTGTCTGCTCTGTGGGGATATTCAAAACAGGGCAGAAGTTTTGTGCTGCCAACCTTGTGTTTGGGCAGTAGGCTGGAGGAGGGGTATCTGAGCACTTGCAAAACCACAAAAAGATGTCAATAGGAGAAAAGAACTTTTTACTGACACTATAGAATTTGCAAAATGAAAGATAATCTGTGTAGTCATGCTGAAGTATATTTGGAGTTAGAATTGGGAAACAACTTTTTTCTGCGATGGAATAATTTTGGAATTCTTTAAATAGGACAAAGTTTCCTTTGTAAGTAAATTATCTCAATTTCATCAGTTGGTTTAAACAGAATTACATTTCCATGGATTAGGTTTTTTTTAACGTTAGTGTGCTTGAGTGTGTACTTATAATTTTGAGGCAGTTATTTTATTATCTGTCACAGAAAGGTGGTTTATGGTCCTTTTTCCTTATTCACAGTCACTAATAACATATTCAACCCATGAATGTTCAGCGATTTATGCACACTTGAGCTCAGCTGAATACTATAATATCCCACTCTAACCATTAAAAACAGTTATCACAAGATAACGTTAGGTCAGGACTGGTTAAATTGTATTATTGATTGCTGCTTTCTGAAGATTTTCCTCAGTTGTGTTTAAAACATGTGCTCTGGCTTCTAAAAAAGGAGGTCTGTCAACATAATCTGAATTGAGATGTCTGGCTTTTGATACCAGATTGGAAGTTCATGCTTATATAGTTTAATTTCTTATCTAAATTATCTCAAATTGTCTAGTTCCAGGTCTTTTGAAGACAAGGGTGCCTCTTGAGTTGAGTCTTCCAAAGTGGAGAATATGTACTCATCCACTAGAGAAGTTACTGTTTTTATTAATTAAATATATTAATGCAGGACTTTTCCTGGAATTTATGCAGATGTAGAAAGCAAGAAAGATTTGGTTTTCCTACTGGATTTTCAATCAGTTTAGTTTGTATGTGTCCTGTAGACATTTTGTAGTCTGCCACCCACCCTCCCCAGGGGGTGGATTGGTAGTGTACCAGCTGGTGTGTTCTGTTTGTAAAATGTGAGATAATCACTCCTGTAAGTCCACAGTCATAATGTCTGTAGAAATGTATTTGGTAACACTGAAAAGAAATAATGAATACAAGTACCACTTCTTTTTTCTTTGTGTCTTCTAGCCCATTCATGAGAATCTGCATGTTTTTTAATAATGTCATTGCTTTCACTGACTGTATGTATATGTGTGTGCATGCATTGTTTCTTCTTCAAGAACAAAATTTATTTGATACTGAACTTGCTGGATCCCTAAGAAAAGAAATCCTTTCTTCCTCTATGTAAACTAGAGTATTTTTCTCCTTTTGGGTATGTATTCATTATCTTAAAACAGAAAATCTCTCCTCCCTCTGCTCAGAATCAACATTATTGTTGAATTCTCAGGCCAAGGAGGATACTGGTTGCATTACAAGCAAATAATTTTCTAATCTGTATGGTTGAAGAAACTGTTCATTTCATACAAAAAGGATTAACCATATTACCCCTTTTTAAATACCACTTTGCTTTGCCCTTCCTGCATAAGCAGAAGACGACACAATCAAATGGCAAACCTGTGTTTTTGTTCCCTTTCAAAAATCCCTGACAAGCCCATGACACAGGCTACTGCTGTAGCTGTACATTTCTATTCATTATTGATGACTTGGGGCCAGGCAGGCAGCACAGAACACAGGCAATATAGATTACCATACTGGGGGCTGGGTTTGGGGGGTTTGTGTCTATGCATGGGCTTGTGTGCCTTTGGGTTGGGTTTGGCCTTGGAAATACTCAATGCTGAGTGGAAATCCTACCTGACAATAATAGTGGAAACAGATTAAATGAGCTTTGTCATCATACATTTTACTAAAACAATTCAGGGCACCTGAACTAAAGATTAAACAAGGAATGTATGAGTGAGCTCTCTCTCAAACAAAGTGTTAATAGCTTAACTTTCCAGCGGGCTTGGAATGATCTTGAAGGATCCTGGGGGATTTGGAGGGTGTTTCTCACTTTAAAGAGTACAGGTAGCACTTTGGCTGATGAGACATTTTCCTGATAAAGCCAATGTAACCTGTCTAATTTATAATAATTATTACAAACCATGCTCTTGGTTTGATTTGGAGTGAGTGGGATAGTATCTCATTTCATGGATACCACAGATAAACCCACATTTTGGGGGAGTGGGAGAATTATGCCATCACTTTTGTGATAACTTTTAGGTGGTATTTCTGAATAGCAGATCACCAAGAGACCTTTGCAATGCTAGGACAGTGTTTTACTACTACTGATGCATAATTAACCCTTATAGATTTTTATTGGCACAACACTCCTGCCCATTATATAAAGTTCTTATTTTCTTGCCAAGGAGGGGTTTTACAGTGTTTATACTTGCACTGTTTGAGGTTCTTGGCTTGAAGAAGAATGAAGGCTATCAGAGTTTATTTAAACATCGTGTTTATGTTAACAAAATGTGCTTTGCTCTATGTTTTGGTGGTGTCTTTATACAGAACCTGTTCTACTAGTTTTCAGTTACATGGAAAGCTATAGAAAGAAATAAGCAGAATCAATTTTGATAACTGCTTATAACTGCTCATTTTTCTAGAATTTGCTGTAGCTTTTCTCTCAGGTTTCTATAATGATTCCTTTATGCTTCTGTTTTTTCTCACACATCATGCCAGGAAAAGTAAATGCACAGATTATTTCATTCTAAGTTTCAGCAATTTGAAGCTTATTGTGTCAAAATAATTTTTAAATGTTGGCCAGAATAAAATTCTGTCTGTTAAAGGGTGGTGGGGTCCAGTCCCAAAGAATGATAGCAAAGTCTTGGGGAGACATTGCCTGTTGGACCTGTGACTTGGGACTGTTTCAGTTCTGTTTTACATGTATAACCCTTTAAAGTAAGGCTGGTGTAGAGCGTAAAAACTGCATCCTTTTCCTTTGGGAAAGAGAGACAAGAAGCCATTCCAGTGGAAGAGTGGCACTTCGCTACTCCAAAAAGCAGTGTCAGTCAAAGCAAAATGTTTACTCAGTGTCTTCCTTCCATTTCTGTGGGTCTGGTTTCTTTTGTTGGGCCTTAGTACTCTTCAATGTGTCTCAAAATACAGAATCAACTCTCTGGCTAATTGAACAATACAATAACTTCTGTTTCATGAGGAGATTGTTTTCCCTGGAAGGTCCCACAGCACCATCTAGTGCCATCCTGTCCTAGTGCCACATGGCTTTGTGGAAGCAGAGGTGCTGAGGCTGGCATGCTTTGCTGGGAATGGCTTCTTAGTAATTTAAATTAGGATTTGCCTGTGGCTTGGCATAGATCCAAATACAGGGGAAATTTATATTATTTGTAACTTTCTTCTTTAAGAAAACAAACTTTAAAATTTGGTCGAAAATTAACTCTTCTTGTGAAAAATGTTTCTTACTGCTACTGCATTTCTGTTTTCTGTATAGAAAACAAAGGAGAAATTGTGGTGCATCCTTAACCCTGCACTAATACACCTTGCACTGAAAGTACACCCCAACACGTGTGATTAGGTTTATTACATCCTTATTATACCTTAAATCCTTTTCCAAGAAGGGGCTGTGCTTACACCTCCAGACACCCTAATCCTACAAGCTCTGTGCCTTTCCTCCTCAGTCCCACTGAGGTCATGCTCCTATGGTGTGGAACCTGCTTGCAGTTGGAGAAATCACAGGATTGTGTCCAAGGGACTTTTGCAAAGACAAGGAGGTCACTCTGAAAAGAGCAAGGGTGTGGATGATTGAAAAGTTCCTTTCTCACTTTTCTGTCTCCTCTGACCAAGGTGCACTTAAGGCCAGTGTATAAACTCCTATCCTGACATACAGAACCACAGTGTTCTCTGCTGACAGCCCATGAGAAGTTGATTTGAATAGGAACAGACAGTGCTTAAATGAGCTGGAATTAGGGAAAATATTTGCATAGGAGGAAGTTTTAAAAGGCTCCATTGAGGTGGAAGGTAAAGGAGAGGAAGAAAGTCTTGAGGCCAGGAGTGATGGTCAGCAAAAGCAACTGAAGAGGAGATGGGAAGAAGGAAATGTAGCTCTAACAGGCTCAACAGTATCCTTGAACATGCTGAAGACCAGCAGCAAAAGTGCTGAGTTGAATCTGTTGGACCAGAGAGAGGCAAGAAAAGTTGCAGGAAGGTGTTATGAGTTTGGTGGGTATGGCTTGATCCCGTTCCAGATCCGTGAGCAAAGGCCCAGTGAAATCTCCTCGGTCACACACAGAGCTGTGGAGCTGCTGCGGAGAGTTGCAGTGCTGGGAAGTATGGCCAGAAGCAGCACCCAGAATCCCACCTGTTGTAGAAGCTGTTCCACACCCTGCCAGCCAGCTCCCATCTAACTCATGGCTTCAGGTCATTTGATGGAAGTGGTCATTTCCAGCTCTGATTGAGAGTTGGTCTGTATTTTGTGCATCATTCCAGATGTTATTCCTGTATCTCCTGCAAAGCACCAAGAAGTTTTCATAGTTGCTTTAAAACTTCAGAGTCCTTACTGCTGTGTTCTGAACTATTCTGTTGCTGTGTAAGAAACAAATTTCTAATGTGTTTAAGATGCCCTCTGCTGGGAAAGCCAGGCAAACTGGGCTTATCTCTAGTTTTACCTTTCTAAAGTACTCTTTTCTTATTCTTGGCTTAACCCTCAATCTGATACCAGAAACTCACCGCTCAACCTCACTGAAAAAAATGCTCTCTCCTTTTGGTTTTATTCTTTAAACTTCATCTGTGACAAATGTGGTAGAGTTACTGCTGGTAGTTCAGATGCATTTCTCGTTTCTCTGATCTGTTTTATTGAAAGAACTGAACTCTGGCTGCTCATATTCCTTTTGATTCTGTATTTTCATGCTTGTATAGAATGCAGACAAGAGGAACATCTGCAATTAGCAATTATTAATAAATACTGGAAATGCTTTTGATTTCTACTGTTATCTGATGCTGTTAAACTTTCTAGTATCATCTCATCATTGGGTTTTTTTTCCAATTAATGTCCATTCCCACATTTGGGGACACTAATGCAACAGAACAAAGGTGGTATAATGTCTGGAACAATTCACAAAGCCTTCTGCATAATCTCATAGTTGATATGAAATCTGGATGATTTTGCCCACTCTGATAAATCAAAAGCCATTTTGATGTAGTGCTTCTAATTTCACAGTTTTGTTGTTAAAATCCAATATTGGCCTAATTTCATGAGTTACAGGTATTGTTGTGATGTTTATTTAAAATTATAGTTGAATTAGGGTTACATAGAATTATATTTTTGATTTTGTAATGTAGTTTGTACTCTTTTTACCAAAAATGTGTGAACTTGACTTCATATTCCTTTCAATATCTTTTCAGATGTTCCTACTATTTATTATGGGGAGAATGGGTGTATTTAGCATCCTAAAAAGCATCAATTAATAAGCTGTTGTTCTCCTCAGCTTTCAGAACAGTCATTTCATATAAAACAGGACATAAAGACCTAAATTACATGTTTTATTTTGTATAATTGCAGTTGTATAAGCCTTCTCAGAACCAACAATGTCATTAGAGTAGCTGATAGAAGAGGGATGCACAGTAGGAGCTTTACACTCAAAATTATTTTGAAAATAATTGAATTGGAAAACAAAATGCAAGTAATTATCTGACATCAGGAGCTTCTATGATGTCCATGGAGGAGCAACACAGGGACACAAGTTGCATCTTGGGGAAATGATTGAAATTACAAGAATATGAGAATGCTCCAATTTAATCTCTGAGATTGCAAGGGATAAAACCAAACATTTCTGTCATTTTCATGGCGACAACCTTAGAAACGGGGGGAAATGTTTTATTGTGGAAATCAATTTCAACATCTCAATCAACAGGAATTTGACATCTCTGCTGCCATCTTTAAGTAAGTTAAATGAACAGCCTTGTTTTTATAGCCATGCTTACAAAAATATTAAAAGCTGTTTAAAGAACCCAAAAAAAGGTTGTCTCCAGGAAGCTCCTGCAGCCACTGGATCCAAATCCAAGTGTTTTTTAAATAATTTCAGTTACAAACTGGAAATCTTCACTATCAAATGGTTGAGTACTTAAAAACTGAGATTTGTAATATTCACAGTTGTCTCTGCACCTGTGTTATCAGGTCCTTTTCTGTTCTGCCCCCTCTGCATTCAGTGCCCACTGGTGGTTTCACAAGAACTTGCCTGGGCCCAATCTGACTTTTGGTGGGTTTTGCCCTTCTGCTTTGGAACCAAGTATGGATATTTGGCACAGGGGGTTTTGTCTTGATCTGTGGTGTCTGTCAAGAGGTTCTGCATAGTTCTAAAGCTATGAGGATCAGGTGGAAAAAGGGAGAAGGCAGCTAATTTCTGAGGATTTTGATGTGTGAAAACTGTTTCAGTAGAAGGAATCATTCTATATATGATATCTAAAGTTAAGAGTACTGCAAAGCAGTCTGGCATGGGGGTACACTTCAAATCAGTTTATTCAAGATGATGAATAATGTGGTATCACAGGTAATAAACAAAGTGTTTACTCAGGGGTGATGCTGTGAAGTGGAACTGTGACCAGTCCGAGGGGTGAGGATAGTGAGAGTCTTTTTCTCCTCACTCTGAACAGACTGAGAGTTGGCTCTGAGTGTTGCCATGGTCTTCACTATCTCTGTCATGTTAGTGAAAACACTGAACCATCAGCTTTTGCATCTTTGGGAGAGCCTACTTTCTTTCTTCTGTGATTTTGTTATATTTTGGACAACATCTCTGTTCTGTCAGAACTTTGGTGCTAGCTGTCCTGTTGCTCACAAGCATGCCTAATTCAGACCTAGAAGCACTTTTCTAGAGGTAGTGTGCTCTTTTTAAAATAAAAAGAATTATAAAGTTGTCTGCAAACTTGCTAAAAATAGAACAAAGAAAAAAAGAATTGAGAACACACTTCCAAGCAGAAAATCAAGGAAACAAAAGACAAAAGAAACAGAAATATTACATGTTTTGGCATAAAGTTTCTCTCTCATATTATAATCATAAAAACTACAGTTTTGTGTTTGGAACATTTGTTTGTTTATTTATTTTTTGGGTGGTGAGGTGGGGTGTGCAGACTGGGGGTTTTTTATGTTATTAGCCCCATACTCTAACCAACTGAGATAATCTCTTTTTTTGGTTGATCTTTCTTTTCCAAAAAGTGCCAGCAACTCTTGAAATGAAGTCATATGAGAAACACTGCTGTACATGAGTTTCACTTCTCACTTATGCTTGTCTTCTGATGAAATTAGCCAGTGTTCATAAGTTTCTTTTTCTCACACCTTACCCTATCAGTAGCACGGAAATGCTGCCCAGTA
Organism: Notiomystis cincta; assembly: GCA_013398075.1. Lineage (NCBI taxonomy): Eukaryota > Metazoa > Chordata > Aves > Passeriformes > Notiomystidae > Notiomystis > Notiomystis cincta. The sequence goes on along the minus strand of VZRX01019252.1, from coordinate 147,192 downwards.
ACCTCTTCTGTAACACTGCTTACACTTCTGCTTCTTTTGTGTCCTGCTCTGATGAAGCATTCAAGAACATCTGTAGCATTAAGCAGGAGTAGGTAATTGATTTCAGAAAATTTGTTCAGAACCTTGATTACAAACCCCTTTTTTCCTTTCTAGCCCTGGTTCTTAAGACAGATCAGACATGACTTTGGTTAAGGTTTTTCTCAGTAGCAGTTGCCACATGTGTGTAGTACTGATGGTCTGTAAGAACGATGAAAAATTGCACGGGAAATCTGTGGGTAAAGGAAGCGAAGGAAAGTTCACATGTATTTCATGCCTCATTACAATAATCCCTACTTGTCTTCTACCATGTGTCCCTCTGGATCTGTGCCCACCTCTCTCTTCCTATTTGCATAATTTCATTCTTAATGATTTGCCACCATAGTTTCAAGTTCATTATGTGACTTCCCTGTCTGATTTGGCAGCCAATTCTGTGTATTGATTATATATATTCTTCTGGAGGATAAACACCTCTTAATACCTGCTCTACAGCAATGCTGTACTGGATGAAACCTATAGAAAACCTCTTAGCAACTTCATCTAATCAAAGCAAATAACAATTAAATGGATTTCCAAGTACATCCTTGCTGTTAATATGTCCATACTTGCACACACAAACCTATATTTAAACTCTCTTAAATAAAATCAGTTTCATGATCTTTCTACAGAGAGATATTTTTCAGGTATCTGATTCTTCAGACTCCTATGTTGTATCAGTGTCTCATGTCAGGCTGAGATTTTTTTTTTCTGCCCTTTCCACTAAAATCATTGAAATATATTCAGTCAGTCTTTCACATCAGAGGTGTAAATGGATTTCTTGAAAGTTTTTCTGCAGATAGCAAACAGCAGTCACTTTACAACTTTGACTCCATTGTGGGCAGCAGTGGGGAAGCTTAACACTCCACCCGAACTTTGAAGATGCTAAAACTGTGTAATGACCTTGCATTCTCAAGGGCAGATGCTCAGCTTTTGCTGGAAGTGCTAATCTACAATCTGTTTATCTCCATACACTTTGTATTTGACAGCACTTGTCTGGAAAGCAGGGCAGGGAAAAGCATTGTCAAATTTAGTTCCTTTTTCCTCTCTGATGGTCTCAGTGTCCAATGGACTTAGAAATGGTCATCTTTATTTTAATTTTAGCTTCCTTTGTGCTTCTCAGCCAGTTGCAATCTTAGAAAGCAGCCACACTGCCAGTGTCAGAATATTCTTCTCTTTGTGAAACCTGCTGGAGTGTGAGCTGGGCTCTGGAGTAACTGTTTTCTTCCACATTTTCTTTATTCTTAGTGAATCAGACTTCAGGTTTTACCTTCAAAATGTGAATTATCTCCTGTATTTTCTGCCAGTAGGCTTTAGACTCGAAGTGCTCTGTTTATTATTCTTTAGTGGATATGAATTGACATGCATTACATAATGCTCAGGAGCACATTGAGGAGCATGTTCCTAATGAAGAGGTAATGTGTGGAAGCAAGGTGCTGTGTGCAGGGAAAGGCAATGCCTTCTGTTAGACAGATACACCATGGTTGGGTAAGCCCTTCTTTAAATCTGGGACAGGAACCTGCCCAGGAACTTTAGCACATAAAAGTACATCAGTGTTTTCAAGTAACCTATAAATGGGCTTCACATCCTCAAAGTTTCTTCTTTACCAGTTCTATCAGTTGGTTGGGTAAGAGGTTCCCTCCCTGAAGAAATCTTGTCTTGCTTGCACCTCTAAACCATCACAGCCACCACAGCACTACTGACTGAAGAAAAAAACCCCTTTGGTTTTAATGTAATCCCTGTGGGTTTTCAACCTGGCACTCCTTATCAAAATAAAACATTAACATCAAATTACTCTGATTCAGCAACAACATCTATTTTTTAATATGAACTTGTCTGTTCTGTTGGGTAATTGTTTATCTTCCCAGGGAATTGCATATGTGTTGCAAATGCGAAAGTTCAACCTTGTAAATCCTTTCTGTGGTGAGGCAACGGGAAACCCACTTCTGATTATTAAGATCACCAGGTTTAATAGCAAAATTTAGTAACAAATTGCTAGAATTGACCTTTTGAATGCTAGATTTGCAGCATGCTTGGTCAGGAATCTCTTTATGTTGTATAGGAGGATTCTCTTCCTCTCCACTCACAGAATCACAAGAAGTGTTACTGTCACAGAGGTGCCATTTCTATTTGTGACATGTGCTTTGACTTAGCAGTGGCTGTTGCCCACTGTGTTAATACCAGCAAGCTTCTAAAGTAAATAAATAACCAGTCATAGCTCTCATCCTAAAGAGGAAGGACACCATCTTGATTTATCAACAAGATAAAGAGGAAGGTTGCTTTGGTTTGGTTTTGGTTTTTGGTAACATAAAGCCACCCTGAGGCATGAAGCATGTCAGAAATGACTACTGGTGCTGAAATCACTAAGTTCCTTCAGATTCAGAGGAGAGCTGGCTGTGCTCACATGCTGGCAGCATGCTCCCTTCTCTCTGCACTTAGTGCTCAGCTTAATGCTTTTGGAGCATCACCTCCTGCTCCATCCATGCTCCTCTTCTCTCATGCAAAGGCCTGAAGGTGGAACCCTGCTGCAGTGGTGTTCTGCCATCCTAAAATTACAGGAGGCTAAGGGAACACTCAGACACTTGGTAACATCTGGTAGTATTTGAGGTGTACAGTGTAGTTGTCTATGGGGAAAGAGGAACAAGGGCAAAGTCTGGCTCATGTACTCTTAGCAGTCCCTAAAAGCTGGGGTTTGGTGGCTCTGATGAAGTGGCTGTGTTGTACCCACACTACACAGATCTTGCAGTCAGTTCTTCCTTATAGATTCTGCTGTATGCAAGTGTCAGTTCAGCCCTTGGTGCCTCCTCCTTTCCTCAACTTTTGTTTCTTCCTCTCCAGCTGCTTGAACACCTATATTTCTTCATATCTGTTATCTGCATTTTGGTCTAGACCTCCTGTAAAGAGTGAGTGACTCCCTGAAGCAATTCTTACTGCTTCTGCTTCTCTTTTTAGTCTTTTATGATCTATCTCAATTGTGACATTTGCAAAAAGATAAATTATGATGGATAGCTGGGCTGTGGGGCAGTCAGATATGGCATGTATTATTTATTTTGAAATATGTTTTTAAATTCTGCAGAGCCTTCAAGTTGCACAGCTTAACTGTTGCCTCCTTGATCCTTCCTGTCTGCTATAATTTGTGGCATTTATTTGTTGCATTTTGTGTCAGGAACACAGTAGGAACTCTCTGTGGCCGATAGTCTGTCTGGATCTGTGATTTTTTTGTGGACCCAGAAATCAAATACAAAACTAGTTAAGGTTTTTCTTTATATTTGCTTCCAAGAGATTGAAGTAAAGCTGTGTTATTCAAGGTTAAGTGAAAAGTAGGGGACATCTAGGTTTTTGTTCAGTTGTTTTTCACTTGTAGCTAAATAAAACATAAAATAAGCATTCCTTTAGATAGATGTAAGCAAGTTTGGGGCCTTTGTCCTTTAAAAAGAAAGTTTGTGAATAACTGAAAAACTAGCTATTCTTGTGACCTATCTGGATGAAGAATAGTCTTGGCTTAGAGAAGTTCTGAGCAAGCTCCATGAATTAGCATGTATTAAGTGATAGAATAATTTTATTGAGCAATAATAAAATATTGAAGTCAGATGGAAGGATGATGGGGAATTGCTATTTGCAGCTGTGAAAGTGATGCATGTCATGTTAGCTCCCAACCCAAACAATTCATTCTAAGATTTGCTTTCATGAAACTTAAAATCCTCTATTTTGTCCAATCATCAGCTTTAAACCTGTTCCTTGTCAGTGAAGACAACAAATCTTTTTGCTTGCATCTGCCTGGGGGATGTGGAAAGCCGAGGTGGTCCTGTGTGATTAAATTAGATGAAAGACTTGCCTTCTACCACTGAGACATGAAGTCTAATCAAGTGAAATGAGTTTTGAGATCTCAGCTCATTTCCTTGGGGAATATCTGCTTACATTACACAGTCACGACACCTAATTCATCACAGTTGATGCAGCTTTTGCTCAGAAGAGGACCTGGGACTAGGTGGCATGGGACTTGATCACAAGTCTCCCTCTAAGGAGGAGCTGCTTAGTGAAGTTAAGATACAGCACACTGAGGGGAGAGCTTTAATATGTTTTTTTAAAATAAATTATCCATATTTCTGTATATCAGATTTTCTAGAGCAGAAGGGCTTAGGTGCCAAAAGGTAAAAAAGTACTTTTTACTAAGTGTAGTTTGTAAAATGATTGCTGTACAAATGTTAAAGAATATACTCAGTGAATAGCAAAGTTGAGATTGTTACTTAATTTCTCTGATGGTAAATGATGTTTGTGTATTTCCATGCACTAAGGTAAGAAAGTAAAGATTATTCGGTCTCCCTGACTAACAGACTGTTTTTGTTTGTTTCTTCCAGGGCATTGTTATAACTCCACTTCTGCTTTTGCTTTTTGTAAGTATCATGATATTAATATCTCTTTTAACTGGGTAATCTTGCACCTATAAGACATTATATTTAAGATGCAAGTTTCTGTGATTTTCACAATGCATAAATAATGAAGATTTTTCTGGTCAGTATTTGAAATCAGCTCCCTCCCAGGAAGGCCATCAAAATGAATCATAGTGAGTGCAAACACCACCTACACTTCATTCTAAGATGACCAAAAGCTGTTGTTGTTACAGAAGTGCAAAATCATGTGCTGTTAGTCAGGCTGGGTAAAATAGAAACATTTACCAGGTAGGATGTAACTCGCTTAGGAGAGCTCTTGGAGATCTTTCACTTGCAGGAGCTGGACAGGATTGTTACTGATCTGAAATGGATGAGAACAGTTGGAAAAGCACTATTCAGAAACAGAGCCTTGCTTTTAGGCAACTAAGCCCCTGGGTATTTTTGTGGTAGAAGATAGCAAGACAGATATCTGGAGCCCCTGTGCATTACTAAATGTGATGCTGCTTCATTCCTGTTGGTTCAATTGTTACTCTTCAATCAGGACCTGACAGCTCATGGTGGAAGGAAAGGGAGAAAACCAAGCTTTTTCATGCTTTGTAAGGGCATGAGCATTAGTCAGCACACAATGGAGAGGATTTTGCAAGTGTGTGGTGGTGCTTTAGTAAATCCCCTTGTCAGATAGGAAGTCATGGTGCTTGAGGATTTGCTGGCATAAATGGTGTGATGTGGTGCAGGTTGCTGAGGGCTGTGGCTTTGTGAAGAGCAGGGAATATAGACTGAAGCACTTGAAGGATTTAAAAGAAGACCTACACTTTCTTTTATGTTTGTCTTACTGATGGCTTTGTGTGTGAGCCAGCACACTGGAAAGGGCAGGAAGTGGGAAGTTGGTCTGAAATAACTTGTAAGTGGCATGCAAGGGATGGGCTGTTTATAGCAGGGATGCTTAAGCAACATATGGACTGTATACAAATATAGCAGTACAAACTGGGATAAATAGTACTGTGAGAGAGGCTGTAACATCAACTTCTGCCTCAGAATAACTGTGTGGCAGGATTTTTATTTGACTAGAACAAATTGTAATTCATTGATGTGGCTGTGTTTACACACAAACTGCTTTGACCATATTGATACACACCAGCAAAGCTTTCTCAATACACCTGGGACCACAGACCTACTGTAGGTTGAAAAAGATAACTTTTCTTAAAAGAAACATGGGTGTTTTGTTATTTTTGCACTGAATAGGATGATTCAGGATGGTCTGCCTTGCTGTTTTCCAATCCTCTTTCCTTTTGTATGGAATATATTTCTTCCACAGGCATTCATTCAGAGACTTGTGCCTTTGTTTCTAAGTGACTGAAACTTCAGCTCTTTTTACTTTTGCTCCCTGGCAGCTTTCACCCTACTTTACCTTGTTGAGTTTTGGTGCTCCAAATAGTCAAAAGGGATATTTTCTGCAGAAACTGAAATGTTAAGGAAATATCTGCATATCTTTTCAAGCAAGATAAAGTTCTTTTCTTTGGTGTCTTTATAGGCAGATAATCCGCCCTATAAATTGCAGTTTTCACTGTTGCTTCTCAGAAGAGGTGGCAAAATTTTGTGTGTGCAAGAACAGGAAGGCAAATCATATCTCTGCTCTTTCCAGCCCCAGAAAGAGCATTTGTATATATTATTCTTATGAAAAGCGTGCACAATTCACATTAATTGTTGGATGTTTTGTTGACTTGGACAAACATGACTTGGATTTGTTCTTTAGGAAGATATTAATTACTTTCTGTCAAGAGTGATAAACAAACCAGTCTGCAAAAACTGCATTTTTTCTGGTCACAGAGCCCAAAACTTGAGGACTTCTTTTGGGGTATATAAATACTTAAAACTTCTTGAGATCTTTGCTGAGGGTTTCACACATGAAGAAACAGCACTCTGGTCAGCCCAGCAGCACACTTTGCTAAGATGAGGTTTGCCTTCTCTGGAGGTTCAGTTTGTCTGGTGATAGGTATTTGGGACAGCTAAAGGTGTACACCCTGAGTTCCCATGTCCTGGCAGTCTGTGGTTTGGACTGCTGAAATCTGTAGTTTTTGTGAACTTATCTAGTTTTCCTCTGAGTTTCCTTGGTGCATCTGGCTTGGTCAACACAGTGGATTCAAGAACACAGTTCACATGTTCCTGTATGCTTGCTTACAACCTGCAGCTGCATCATTTCTTGTGGTACTGTGGAGTTACTGTGGGATGAGAAACACTGACTAGAAAATCCTGGTTGTCTTCTCTGAACCATTCATCAGTTTAGTCATGCAACTTAGTCTTAATGCTTAATTTATACGGGATAGAATTTTCAAGTTTCAAAATAAGACTCCCATTTACCTGTACTCCATGTACTTCCATGTACCTCAATAACTGAGCTGAGCTTCTGAATGCTATTCCAGTCCATGTCATCAATGAATTTTAATTCCTGAATCTGGTACTCATGAGCATTAACTCTTCCACAGAGTTGTGCTATGATAGTCTGAATGCTGTGTTGCATTAGTGATCATATTTGTTATTCTCCCTGTGTACAGTGCATAAAATACCTTTAGTGCTGCCAGAAATAAAATACATTGTTGTGTATTAGCTTGTTTTTGTTATATAGCTTTACCTGAGGTAGCAGTTATTGTTTATATTTTGCCCTGTGTGCACCAGAGGATATAATGTTCTGAACTGCCTTTTTGTTCATAATTGCCCAGTAGTGTACATATAATTTATCTAAACAATATTGATAAAGGCATGTTGAAGCTATAATAAATAATATATTTAATGCAAATAATTTATCATCTTAAATGAATGGTGTTGAACAGGACGTCAGTAAAATTTTTGAAAAGTGTATTTCTGTTATGAAACTTCCAGTGTAAGCTTACTCAAAATTAGCATTCTAAGTCGTTCAGATTAATTTAATGAAACCTTAAATATTTGCATGTAATTACTGGACTATGTGAGGATACTTAGCTGAACTTTATAAAGAATACCTGACTTTGTTGCAGATACCTCTGATTAACATTTTACCTAATAAGAAGTTATTGAATTTTTCTTCCCAGATATTTTAATCAGCAATATCATCATTCTCATGTTAATCCTTGTTATTAACAGTTAATATGCCATATTCCCAGCAAAGATTTACAAATGGGCATTGCCCCATAAACTTTATATAATTGGTTAGAATTCATATATGTGGTGAGCAGGAGTCTTAAAACAAGTTACATCAGTTTCAAATTAGCACGGGGTTCTGCTGATTGATATTTCCTTGCAGCATTCTGCAGGGTTTCATTAACAATGATTGGGAGGCTGTGTAAGAAAGCATTCAGAGACTGAGGCTGCCCTCCCTCTTGTCACTTTGCACACTTAGCTGAAGCCAGAGTAACAGATTGATCATGAACATTTTTAAAGCAGAGAAATAAGTTTTATTTTCTCAAAGGCAATTTGAGAAGGAAAAAACCTCCATCAACTAGAAGTGGTGTAAACTGAATTTTGCTTTTGAAAATAACTATATTGGTATCAATAAATAATGACTAAGGAAGTAAAGCACTTGTGTGTGACTGTCTATCTCTACTTATCACAACTTGTTCAGTTTAGCTATTTTCTTCAGTATTTGTTACATTACATGATTCCTAATAACAGTTTATGATTTGAATTCTTAAGTATGCTGCAATTTAGCCCATTTACATTACTAAAAGACAGTTAAAACAAAGGTGTTGTCATACTGTGAAGATAATAGTGCTGTAATCTGACAACCTCAAGATGTCAATACCTTTTTATGACGTCTCATTTGAAATACAGAATTTCAGGAGCACTGAACTCTCCAACAGTTGTAGCTGTACCCCCTCACTTCTCCCCCCTTAGATTGTGACTTTAGTCATGGGAAAAAGCAATATGTATGAATGCAGGTTTATTTTCACTGAGGGATTTCACATGCCTGTGTATGGTATGGGATGGAGGCCAGGCTGATGCCTCAGCAAGGTCATGTCTTTTGGATTTGCTGTGAAAACAGCATGAGCATAGATGTTGTACTAAAGAGGGTGATGCAGAGTTGCCTTTCTCACGTGAAAGTGGCTCTGTTGCTTCCCAGCCACACTGGGATAGAGTTGCCCTAATTGTCCTTAAAGTTGCCTGAGCACGTGGACTGGCACTTCTACCCAGCCACACAAACTTGGGAATTTGTTGATTGTAATAGATATCAAAATACAAGTGCTCAGTCATCTGCCCACCTGTTGGAGCCAAATGTGATGCTGTGGTTTTTATGACAAAGTATCCCAGCTTTGCCACCTTCTTGGCATTACCCTCAGTGGTGAGGCACTCAGTGCCTGACAGATGTGGGGTCTTCAGTTGCTGGAAGCACAGTCAGTTTTAGCTATCAAAGTAACAAAAATCTGAAGTGTGTGAATCTACTATTGAAAGTTATCAAAAATGTTAGAGATAAGTCAGTGTTTCACATTTTTATGTACTTCACATTTTTCAGAAGCATGCCTGCAAAGCAGTTAATGTGGAATGTTAAAGACCCAGTACAAAATTCATGTGTATTTTTAAAGATGCACTTGGCAAACTCTCTGTGTGACTGTCAGGCATTACCCCTCCATTAGCTCATTTACCAATAAGACTACCATGACATTTGTGACAAAACAGAATCTTCCTAAGGCTTTATCAGCTTGCTCCTGTTCTTGATTTCTGAGTATTTATTTTTATGTTTGCCTTGTAGTGGTGATGTCATAGGTACTAGAAAGTAGCACTGCTGAAATAATTCGGGAGCAGACAAGTGAAGGAAATTTGGTGCAAGTAGCCCAGAGAGAAGTGAAATTAATAGAGTGAAACTAGAAGCTGATTTAAGTACTGAAGAGCTTTCCCTTTTACTCACAATCTTTCAGTTAAAATACAGGTCCAAAAGTTGTTGATACTCCTCATTTTTTGCCAAGTCTACTCCAATCTCATTAATTCAGATAAATCTGTTTATTGAGAGGAGCTGTAAGTACTTTTTTGTTTTTAAACAGAATTAATACACACTATGCCTTTTTTTTCTTCTCAAGCTCTTGGTAAATGAGAGTTGATACCAGTCAAATGAATCGTTAAATATGCAAATATCTTAGTAGCTGGAAAGCCTTGGAAGTTGATAAGGAAGTTGCAGCTAATGGATTTCACTGGTATGTGACAAAAGGCTGATTACAGTGCAGGGGGAAGGGAGAGGGAGCAGCACAGTGCATTAGCTATTAACAGATCAACTCATTCATGTGGAAGATTTAAAGTGCATCATTATTTCTACCTGGTTATTTACCTCACTGTTTCCTTTCTTCTTAAATCATCGGGAAAACAAAATTCTCTGATCTGATCCAAACTCTTTACAATTAACTAGAACTTTTTAATAGCTGCTGTGAAATATTTGCTTAATCATTCATTGCTTTTTTTCACACTCACCTTTTATAGCTTTGTTAGTTAAATTGGAACAAGTAACAGTGAATAAAAGGGACCCTCCCTGTTCCTGACACACACAAAATACTGTAGATTTTTCTAGGTGCTTTTCTGCATGTTATTGCTCTTGAGATTTTCATCTATGTAAAACTAGGGGAGCCTTTCAAGTGCACAACCTGCTTCAACATGGGTAGAAGTTAACCACACATCTTTAATAGGATCATAGAACCAGATTACAGGAGGATCCTATCCTGACTCACCCATCTATGTCTTTTCCATGCTGTGCAATTCACCTCAAAACTGAGCATGATCCAGCCTAAAAGTGAGGATTTTTGCTCTCCCTCCTTGCAATACTAGAAACCTGTATGTGTTGAACAAAAAACTAATTTCCAGTAAGGTCTGGTTAAAGATGTTTAATCCATTTGCCTTTGTTACCAGTGTTTTACATCTGAATAGTACTTCTCTGAAATTTATCCCTGTGGCTCAGACTTTCTCTTTGCCAGCCTTCAGTCAGCTAGGCTAAACAAGCCATGCATTTCTAATCTTTAAATTCATCAAACAAATCCTTTAATCTGAGGTGTTTTGTGCACCTGGTCCAGTTTTAATTCCTTCTTCAGCCCAGGTAATACGAATCCTGCAGAGTTGTACAATTTGCTTCACTGAGGGTCCCTATCTCGTCTGATTTATTTCTTCTGGTACATCACAGTTTTCTTTTTCATGGATAAATAATATTCATGGTTCTTAATTGCCCTCTATTGACTAATCTATGTCTTTCCAGCTAGTCAGCCCCTTTTTTTGCAGCAGAATTTTTGGATGCTAGTCCCAAAGTCCCAGCTCTCCAAGGGTATTAATCTAATTCCCATTTAGGTGTTTCTGGGTTGTAAACTTGATCTTGTTTCTGTGCATTAACCCTCCAGATCATTACACCACAGTTAAGTGGAAGAGTAGCTCTGGTGTATTTCAGATAAAGAATACCTATGGTTATTTTTACAGCCCTATAAAAGGCTTTAAAATTCACAGGTATGTTTGGATTGGCTTGGTATTTAATGTGTCATAGGGGAACCCAAAGGGGATTAGGCATCTGTGATCACTTTAACAAGGGTAACCCAAAATAAACAATCTTGTTGCCCAAGCCAGGAGATATATATATATATATATATAAATATATATATATATATATATATAAAATCATATTCTCAGCTTTTCTTTTGCCATACTTCTGATTATGAGACTTTGATATTTTTATTTGGCAACAGAATGGGAGGGATATGTAGTCAACTACATACTTTTCTATTTCTGCCAAAACAATTCCCACAGCTACACAAGCATATAGAATATGCAATAATTTGAAAACTATATCTAGTTATTTAGTAGAACTGGGGACTGAAGTTTAATTTTTAAGAATAACAAAGATCTCTTTGTTAAAATACATGACTGCCAAAGCATTGGATGCAATCTCTCTTGTACCTTCGCCCTTCTTTGAGGGAAGAGACAGTTTGCAATTTTTGACAGGCATAATTAAAAGCTTTATTTTAAAATTTAAACATGTTCTATAGAAACTCCATTCTCAGTGATATGCCTCCCCTTCCTTTCCACCCATTCCAGGAGGATTATTTCAGTCCCAGTCAATGACTCTTGGTCAGTGGCTGGCAGCTGGCATCCCTTACACGGCTTCTCTGCCTTACCGAGACACCCGAATGCTCTGCGTGTGAGTGCCTGTAAAGCAGGGTGGTGGGGAGAGCACCCCAGTGACCTCTCAGCTCTGTTCAGATGTTATGTAGGAGTGACCTCTTTCGACCTCCTGCCTGAAATCTGGGGCTGGGCACTGTGGAACTCACAGGAGCACATCAGCGCTCTTCCGACTGCTCCCTGCTTCCCAGAGCCTCAGCATCATTCCTGCCCACGGCAGTTTGTTCCCAGCACAGCATTTCCATTTGCCACATGCCCGAGTTACTGGGGGAGACATGGTTGTTTTTCTGCTGTACTGTAACGTGCTGCAGTGACTGGGTCAGGATAAGGGCTCTGGAAAGAGTCCAAAGCAAGGGAGGGCTTTGTTTAGCTGGTAATTCCTGTTCATTGCCCTTCATTACTAAACCAGATCCCATCCACATCTTTTCCAAAAGTACATTATATTCCATGTCCTTTTTTGTAGTAGGCCTGCCATCCACAACAGGATATAAAGGGATTAGGGCGTGGGGTGGTCCAGACAGGCCTCTGAGGCAGCTGGATCTGGACTGGATGAGAGGAACCAGAGGCAGTGACAATACAGCATTGAATGCAAAATTTAAAGAGGATGTCAGAGTAGCCAGACCTTTCCATCAGAATGTGGTAAAGCAAAGCTTAAAATTGAGTATCTCATGTATGAGTAGTGCCCCTCCCCATGAGTTCTGCCCTCTTTTCACCCCTGCCTCACTTCCTCCTCTCTGCTCAACAACTGGTGAGGCTGAAGCTGGTTGATGGTGTGTGAAGAGCACAAAGACACAGCCTGAAGAAGCATTAATTGCAGGAGAGCACTGGGAGAGTAAAAGCTGCCCCCAAAGGACAGTGTGCTCCAAAGTGGATGCAGTGTGTGCAGCACATGTGTCACTGGGCTGTAATTTGGTGGGACTGGGAGGATGTGTTTCATCTGAGTCTGTGGCAGTGTGGACATGGGAACACCCACTGTGATACCTGCCTGGTCAGCCAGAAAGATGAGAATGGAGCATCTGGTTTGTGGAGTCAGTCTAGACTAGGAGATGGAATTGTCTTGTTTTTATGCAAGGAAGTTTGGATTTTTTTCTTTGGTTTTTTACCACATCCAATTAAATATAGCCTTTTAATTAAGGATAAGCCAGTGTTTCTACCACAAACTCATAAAGAAACCCACTAAATAATTTGTTGTGTTTTTTTAAAGCAGGCAGTCTCTTGAGAAGAAAGGTCTAGGACTAAATTAACAAGAGTGCTGCGGGTCAGGTTTGAAGTACTGCATGGTGACAGAATTGTTTGGGAAGATTTGCCTGGAATTATCTTTCTGCTTATCTGAGTTGCCCTGCTGAAATCACTCAGATTATTTAAGTAAAAAGTGTCTTTCCCCAAGCAAGAATTTTCAAAGTCTTTTCCTGAGTAGTGAGTCCATTAAAGCAGGGCTGGCCTATTAATAAACCTTTAACTGAAATGCTGCTATTCAGAATAGTGTGCAACAATCTCTTCACAATCTCAAACTTTAAAAAATTCCTAAATAAGCACAGACAATATGGTGGCATGAAAATCTGTGATTCCTTTTTTATTAAGTGATGCATTTTATCTTCCATATGTCACTCCAATCAGGTAGGGTGGGGTTTTTTCAGCTGTAAATCAGTAGTTTGTTTCTATGATGTTTTTATGCCAGTTCTTACAGTTCTTCTGTTTGCCACTGAAGAAAGGTTCATTTTTATGCATTGAGATTATTATAACAAGGTGGGCAGCCAAAGATAATCAGCCTTTTTAACATAATACAAATTTCTGTGCAGTGCAAATCATCTAGGTAGTTAGTTTTTTTAAAACCTTTCGTGACACCTAATGGAGCACAGGACTTAGCTTGATCCAACTAAAACCTGAGCGAAATCCTATTGATTCATTCAGACAGAATATTTGCATTTTGTAAGTGTGTAGGAAGGTTCAATTAACATTTTATCAAGGTTTTTGTTTCTTCTGTTCCTCAATTCTCACTTCTCTTTCTCAATACAAATGTGGCAAACAATTCCAAAAGATATGTTCAAAGGAACTCTGGAACCCAGGCAATGTCTGAGAGTCCATGGGACATTTAGAGTTGTAAGCCTGATGAGTTTCCATGCTACAGAAAGTGAGGAGGCCCTGGTCAAATTATGCTTCCATTAGCTGTAGGTTCTTTAGTATTTTTGATTCCTCATGGTTAGCCCCTGTATGTCCAGAATCTGGGTTAAAATGTCTTTTTCTAATGTGTAATTGAGACGTTCATGCCTTCTCTTCAGCCTATATCTGATCTTCTGTGTCTTTCTCAGGAAGTAGATTTAAAGTTAAGGTAATACAAGAGTTCATGGGCATAATCTAATAGATTTTGATAAAAAACAGCCCACTGAAATTATTGTCAAAATACACAGAAGGGAAACAAAGTTCAGAAGTCTGTTTAAAGACATAATATCAATACCTTTAATTCAGTTTGTAATTATGTAAAAAACCAAAACAATTACCAAAAACCCCACATCCAAAGCAAAACATATCCTTAAATATACACAAAGTGCTTAAAAATCCACAACAGTTTGAAGACAGTATATTTGAAGTAATATTTAAAAAATCTGGCAAGACTATGCCTTTTTCAGCAACGTGTTCTGCTGTTGAACAGTTTTTCATTCCTGACTTACAAACTGATTATGCATCCACTGAGTATAAAACTTAAAATTTGTGAGCAAAGTCTAATCAGTGTTTTCATAGAAAAGCACAGGAGTCACTGCCAAAGTGTCATAGTTCTGTGAAGCTATGCAAGTGTCCTGGCATGCAGACTGCTTGCTTAGATTCACTCCTCTGTGGCCCAGGCACATTTTAAAGTTTAAAAATCTTCACTTTCACTTGAAAAGGCTTCCTGGAATACACAGTAAGTAATGCTTTTAGCTCCTCAGCACGTAACAATAAATCCAAATACAATGTGAAAAACTAAGAACTTTTTAAAATTTCAGAAGCTCCTTACAAGAATTAAAACAACAGGGAGATCATGAGTGGGATGATGGAGGTCTGTGCTTTCTGTAGAGAAACACTCAGAGTGCCCTGTGTCCCTTGGGAATGTGGCTACACTGCCAGACTTTGGATACTCATGCGGGCGATCTGAATCCTCCCATGCAAGCTTTTACTTCTCCCTCTGGACTCCATGGGAAATTTAGAGTCCTTAATCTCAGTGTTCTCACTTGCACCCAATGTGAAGACCAAAATTCTCGCTGTGACATCATCCTCAGGTCTCCTGTGCCACACAGCTGAAGTTGGTGGGGATGGTGATGAGATGATGTAATTTATGAAGTGGTCAGACTGAGTCTTAGCTGATGTTGCCAGTTAAGGTAGCACATAGGAAACAGTCCTGTACATTCCTCCTGAGACTCTGCACTCAGAGTGTATTCAGAAAGGGACATATGAAATCTAAAGCCATTTGCATGCTCCAAGAGCTCAGTTTGCCCAGAGCCATCCCCCACAGGCGTGTTTGCCGATTCCCCAAGCTGTGCATATACAAATGTACAAGTACAAAAAAGCAGTGCACTTGTACCTTTCTGCATATAGTAAAATACTTCAGTATATGAAATTTTTGGGTTTTCTGTTCTTCAAATTTATGAAGAATCTTGTTTAATGCCAAACCCATTTGTATGGCCATGTGTTGATTTTTCAAGGCAGACTTATAGAAAGTTACTAGATTGCATGATCACCTCATCTGTCATGCAGGTAGCTTGGAAAGGAAGGCAAGTGTGAAAAATAATCACATCTGAGTATAATTTATGAGAATTATGTGTGTAAGAACATTTTAGGAAATCAACATCATTTAGATGGTGCTGAAAAGCTTCTGTATTCTGCTGTTATTTTGAGAATCTTCAAAGTAAAGTGCAAAATATAAAATAGAGTGGATCTGTGAAAACCTTAATGTTGTGTCCTTTATCTCATCGTGAAGCAAGTGGTTGTCTATGGGAGCTCTGACAATGCTATTCAGTCTTCTTAGTATATATTTCTTAATGTGTGTTCTGTTGCAGTTAAAGAGGTGTTAAATTACATTAAAAGAAACTTTCCAATTACCTTACCTAAATTAAGTCCAGTCAGAATGTAAAAAATACTGTATATTTTCCTAAACGTTCTGAAGCAGATTCCAAAAATCCCACTGAATGTGTGTGTTCCTATTTTCTACCTGCATCTTAAAAAATAGTTCTAGCATTTACAATTGTAGTTAGAGATATCATCTGTTTGAAGACCAAGCCTGTCATTTCTTAATGAAAGAATAGTTATGTACTTCCAGTATCTCTCTTTTTTAACAGCATTGAAATAAAACATGTGAATGTTGTCTTCACTATTTTTTTATTTTCATTTATTTATTGAAATAGCTTCACTGACTTCTGTTGCTTGATGTTTATATAAATGGTAAAGTTAAGTTGAGCTAACTGTTCAGTTAGGAGGATTCACTCCCTGTCTCTTTAGACTATCATCCTACAAATGCTTATATAATTTACTTGGCATATATGTGTAGTAGGTTTTCAATTAAATGAATATTGATGGAAATATTACCCTAGGTTATAAAATAATCAGAGATTGGTTTAGTTCTGTTTTGTGGAACACCAAATGCTTTATTGTGACTTAACTATTAAACGTGTGCAGCTTCTTTCAGTGCACATAGTTCCCAGTTTTTATGTGTAAAATAAAATGCATATTAATGTGTGATATCTGTGTATGAAATTTGCAGATACTAAGAAAAAGTGCAATGTTAATGGTGTATCTTTATTTTGTAGCTTGGATCATCCTCCTCTGTGCCTTTTACATCTATATTCTCACAGCTGTTTATGACTGTTGTAGTCCCTCTTATTATTGGACAGGTATGTCTTTTAAATATACATTCTTATTTAAAAAAACAAGATAAAGAGAGCTATCTTAAAGACAGACTGGCAACCTGCTAAGCTGCCACATAGGAACAGCCTCAGGATAGTGAAGTCTAATATCAGGGAAATGTTGCTGCAGTGCTCCCTGGAGCCACATTGATCTTTGTTGAGATTGAGCATCTGTCCCTCACTACCACAAACGTATGCTGCTGCAGAGCGAGCAGGGAGCTCGTGAACATAAAGTGGGAAAAATGGCAGCCTGGGCTGTGAGAAATTCCAGCCCCATACAAATGAGCTTTGAGAATACTACACAGGCCTTTTGTCACATGCCCTTTGCCTGGGGGTGAAGGAAGTCCTTCCTCCCTGTGTAGTATCTACTAATAATTACAGGAATAAAAAACCCTCAACATTAATAAACATATAAAGGCTAAGTGGTCACAAGTTAAGAAATCATAAAATTAAGGCTGCTTGAGCCATTTTGCTTATGCTTTGCAATAAGGAGTTTAGTTACACGATTTCAAAGTATTTCTGCATGACTCCTCTATCATGTTACACTGGGTGGAAGATATTAATGAGATGAACAGTTATTCAGTATTTGATTTTATACTTATTGTTCATATGTTTACACAAAGCCTTATTTTTCATGGCATATGGTGGAAAACTTCCATTGAATGTAAAACATGCTAATTGCATGTATAAAGTTTTCTGTGATCCTTGTCTCCATAGTGTCTGTTTGTTCACAAATCCTAATATTCATTATTTTTTCCCCATGTCACAGTGGGAAACCACAATAGTAAGACTAAAAGTTGTCACAACCATTGTCACTGTTCTTGGATACTAAAACACCTTAAGTCTAATTCTTACTTATCTGTAAGTATTTGTTGGTGTCAGGCATTCAGAATGCATGGAGGGAATATCAGTGGGATTTGAAGCTCATTGCAGCATCCAGTTGAACTCTTGTTTCAGCTGGAGCTTTCCGAATTTTGTCAGCCTGAAGCAGACATTGAAAAGGAAGGAATGGTTAAAATACAGGCAAATGAAAGCAGAGGCTATAAAGGAGCACCCTGGACATTGTTAAGAGTATCTGTCATTGCCTGTGCTACACAGGAGAGTCAATCAGTCTTGTATCAAACTATAAGTGCATGTACTGTAAATTAACAAATTCCTAGTGAAGTTTCTTTTGATTAAAAACACACATTGAGGGCTAATAAAGAATGAGCACGATAACGATGACAGCAACCATCAGCATCAGCACCTGTGTAACCTCTCTGCAACCATATCATGTGGAAAATGAACATTAACTCTGCTGATTTGAGTTAAATACCAAAGAGTTTCCTTATTAATTAGGGCAAAGGGTTGCTGATTAACCTACCTCTGTATTGCATTCTTATCTCATCAAAATTAAGTGTCCACCAAATGCAGACAAGCAAAAGTACTTGAATCCTCTTCTGAAAGCTCCAAACACTGAAAGCCGTTAGTTGGAAGCCTTAGGTGGAAATTTCTAGGAAACAAATGTGTGGCAGCAGATTTAGCAATAAAGTGTCCCATAGCCATGGGGTATCAGCATCTGTACTGCAATGTAATAAGTCCAGAGATGATGGCAGTTTGCTGGACAAAGTGATGGCAAAATTTCAAGAGGACTTTCATCTGTATATATAATGGAATGTTACTTTGGAAAGATATTACAAGAGATTGATATGTGAGCTAATGGGTGGAGTTGGGTGTTCTTTCAGCTGTAAGAAGTGATAAGGCTGAGTGTCATGAATTGAGCAGTAGGCATATGAAATAAGTGCTCTGTGTAATCACAAGGTTGAAATCTGAATTGTGATGAGACTTAACTGAGATGGGATTTAGGAGGTCTGATAAAGACTGAAAGAAAAAAATAGAGAATCTTAAAGCTTGTGTAACCCAGTGACTAATTAATAGTTTGGTTTTTTGTAAATACACTTCAACAAGAAATAGGCTGTTTCTACTTTAAAAGTGTTAGAAGCAGTTTCTGGAAGTGAATGGTCAACAGAAGTAGCTCATATTCCTCTAAGCATAAAGACTTTGTTTCTGAAGTTACTGCACTTCACTATATCTGTTCAGAGGATGAGGAAGAGAAGAAATGCTGATGAAAGCTACAGATCAGAAATGCCAGTAGTTAACATTGATTGTCTTGACTAGGTAGAGCTGTACAAAGTAAACCAACCTGCCCAGATAGGAATGGAAGCCATTTCTGAAGGTGGATATCCAAAAGTAATGGGTAGGAGTCAGGGAAAGCAATGAGCAAGAAAAGAACTGGCACCAGAAGAGATGCAGTGAGAAGTCTCCTTGCCCTTCATGTGTTCCAATGAAATGGGAAGTTTTTCCCTTTGGTTTTACACCACCACTGGCTCATTACTGACCTGTTGCCCAACACGTGGCACAGGGACGCGTTTGTGAATCGCAGGTCGCTCGCTCTGGGGTTCCAGATGTGTTAGGAGATAGCAATTCCTGAATGATGCCTTCAGCAATTAATTCTAATTTACCATTTCATGCCCACAACATCAGTTCCTTACCACATGCAGCCATACTGCTCAGCAGAAAAGTCAGTGGGAGAATGCCTGGTAAGGTAAAAAACCCCAAGCTTGAAACCTGCCTGCTTGGAGGAGAGCCTCTCCTCAGCCTTCCTAACTCCTCTGTGATCAGTGGGGGCTTTATGCTCAAACCACATCAGTGTAAAACAGAGGAGGCTACTTAAAGGAAGCATTCTCTAAGGGCTTTATTTTCCTTTAAAAAAATCTTGCCTCTGGGAAAACCTGTGTTGCCTAAATGCTCATTTCCTGAGCAGGCTGCAGAGCTGGTGTTCAAGCAGCCCCTGGGATATAAGCAAAGCAGATGAGAAGGTGCTTTTAGATTTGTTTTGTTTTGTTTGGGGTTTTTGTTTGCTTTATGGCAAAACATATCAAGTGTTTTGGTTGCTTGGCTGGCTTGTCAGAATTTTTAATGATGGCTGGGAGAAAGAAGTCATAATAGTGTAATTGATGCTTATTTTCTACTGATTTTTGAATGACCCACTAATTTTTTTAGCATTTCAGGACTGCTATTGACATGAGTCAAACATGCTCTTCTAGGTGCTGACAGTGAAATGTGTAAAGGGCTGCAGGTACAGGCTCTGCTCAGGTGGTGGCCCATTCTTTAGGGAAAGAAAGAACTGTTAAAGGAGAAAGAAGATAGGTTCTCAGAAGGGCACTGAATCTCACAGACAGTGATTGATAGATGGTCTCCAATGAGGAGAATTGCTCTGTTCTTTGTCACAGATGTGCCAGGTTGTCTGAACCTAAAAAATGTTGCAGCCTGTGTCCTCAGTGTCTACAGATGTGTTTTGCTAATTGACAGTCTGATGTTACCCAAATCAGTATTGATAGTATAATACTGCATTTGTATTTGTAGAGTAACGAATAAGACCCCTCTGACAAGAGGTCTCGAACAGGGACATAATCTATAGTATTTTATAAAGATCTAATTTTCTATAAGCCTTGAAGATCTGTAGTGGGTAAGAGCTTGTTATTTGTACATCACTCTTGTATACCTCTAAGGGGAATTTGAGAATACTTGTTATACTATAAACATGGTAATAGATATTTAATGGAAAAGATTCTTGAATGTGCTCTGGCAGCTTGAAGTTCTGATTATTTTTTATCTGGGTAGCAGAGTCCTGGCTAAGATTGCTGCTCTTGAGCTGTTGTGATTTTGCTACAATTCATTGTTTCCCTGTCCATAGATACTGGTAATACTTTTAGCCATCAAAATGTAAGATTTTGAGAAATCTCCAAGCAGTTTCTTCATGACCAGTTGTGAGATTTAGCTGGAGACTATTGTTTCTTTGCTTATATTTTTTTCTTCTGAAGTGACACATAACAGGAACAGTGAAACCCACTGCAACATTTCCCCTTTTTGCAGACTTTCTCCATTCCCTACACCTAAGTGCTTATGACAGACTTTTATTTTATGTTTTATATTAAAGAGCGATTTATGATTAAATGTTAATGAAATAGAATTTTCACTATGCTTTCATTATATTCTACTAGTTTGAACATTTTTCAAAGCAGCACACCAAAACCCACTGTTTTCTATGAATAAATAATAAAAAGCTTGTCTGTACATTATCATTCATGCATTCTCTAGTTGCCCCATTGGTAATTTGTCTGCCAGCGTAAAGTGGGCACTTCACATTAAACAGACCTTAACTAAAGCTAAAATTAATGTTATGATTCTGTGTAGTTCTTCTTCCCAAATCTATAAAATGAAATCAGTTGTACAGAAATCATCTCTGAACAGTCACACATTAAAAAAAAATCTTGATATCCTACAAGTAAAGGATTTTAAGTGCCTTCTGCATCGTTGCCCAAAATGTTCCAGAGGAGCCCTATCAGCATTTGGAAGGTGTGCTTATAAACACAAGTCTAAAAGGGTGCTATGTTGCAATACAAGTTGTAAGTGAAATTGAAACTAAAAAGCTTAGCAAGGTATTTATTTTTAAAGAATGAGAAATGGAAAGGGGAAGGTAGGTGGCAGTTGATAGGGAGTTGAAGGTACTAATTCACTACGCTGGTTTATAGTGGGTGGGGGAAACAACAACTAACAGAAGTGTTGTTGAAAGGGGAACAGTGTCAAATCTTTCTCTTCTTGTAAATTAAATCCACGTAGAAGTAGCCCTAATTCTCTTTAAAGTCCAGGGGAGCTACAGGGAGGAGAGGTACCCTGGGAGATGAGCTCTCTTAGGAGCTTGTTGCAGAAGACCAAAAAAGCAGAACAGCTTTCAGAACATAGTTCACTCCCTTCTAACACCTGACTCAAACAGGGAACAGAGCCTGGTTTCCACAGAATACAAAATATGAAGGAAACATGTACTGCTACTGCAGGCACCCTTCACATTTTTACCATGCTGCACCTGTTTATAAGGGTTTAAAGCAACAGTTGTAAATTACCCCAAACTGTGAAAGGTAATTTTGAAAATGGCCTCATGTGGTTTTTATAAACCTTTCTTTAAAGGTGTATATGTGTCAGGAGCTACCTCTTGGGAGTAAACTAACTGACATAATGGCATAAGATGCTTTTAGGGGAGTTTGGTAAACTGAGGGGAAAAAACCTTGATGCTTATAGAAAAAGATTTTTTTTCCCCCTCAGATTGCAAAAATGGCTTTTTTCCCCCTGTATTCAGAAAGGAAACATTAGATTGCATTGCACACTTTGTGGCATAAGGATAGATTTGACATTTGTTGATGTTGTAGGAAAGCAGGTGACCCATCACAAAGTTTAGAGCTTTACAACATTATTCAGGAACAGGTGGGAATTCATGCCTTCACACAGGTACAATCCCTCTAAAATTATCAGGAGGGTCTGGCTGAAGTGGTACAAGTTCTGCTTTGTAGAAGTGTCTGTGTTTGAACTGGCATGCAGACCTTGTAAAATGGAGGGTGGCTGTGCTATAGAAACATGTGAAGGATGTTCCATCTTAGCATCTTATTTCATTTCTATAGCCCAATTAATCTCTCTTCCATTCCAGGATCTGATTCTTTATACTGGTTTTCACAGCTGCTGTCATCTTACTTGGTTTTCTTCCCAATTTTCACACCTTTCATGTCTTACAGGTTTCACTGATGTAGTTCTCAATATTCCATGCAATTGTCTTTTTTGGTTTGCCATCACTATATAAGAAGAGAGATAGAAAAATTACTGGACTGTTGAAAATATCTAGCCTGACTTTGGCTTTTGAAGATCTTTGGATTTTCAAAAGAAAATTTTGCAATTTAGACTTCATTGAATAAGTATGTTGCTATAAGTAGTACTAATATTAATCAAGAATGAGTTAGGAATCTTACCTTAGAAGACAAATTCAGTAAGGTAACTGCTGCATTTAGGTGTGGTGATAAACCAGCATAGTTTCAGCTTGTTTACTCATGTGTTTCAACACAAGGAAAGGGAGACTTGTGTTTTTTTGTTGAGATGGTAAAGCCCCAGGTGTTTTTTCCAGGTATTTAGAAGAACATACTAATACACAATAAACAAAAGGAGTAGAAGTGTAGTAAAACCACTGTAAATTCCATTAAAGAGGAAGTCAGTTGAAAAGAGTTGGTAGAATCAGGAAAAATCTACTTTACATAATGACATAAATAACAAGAGACAGTCTTGTGTATAATGGAAACAGAAAGAGTGACTTCATATCCATTTCCTTGGGGTTTTTTGGGTTTGGATTGTTTGGGGGTTTGTTTTTTTGGTTTTTTTTTTCTTCATTTCTTGGGTTTAATAAACAAAAAAGTTAAAGATCTAGATAATTTTTAGGAGCTGTACTGTATGACAAATGTCAGAAATTATTCCATTCTATATAGGGTGAGAGAGGGGAGCTCCTTGCCCTATTTAGTTCAATTAATAATGAACATTAGTGACTTACATTGTTTATTGCATTTTTTTATCTTGTATGTCCAGCACTTGAGCAGACAGGTGGAAACAGTCTGGCTGTATTTTACTGACAGATTTCTCTGGGCATAGTGTGACTGTTTTGAAGGTACAATTAGAGAAGATACACCTTCTGCTATTTTCATGTATGATCTAATGACAGATGAACCTTATTTACCTGCTTTTCTGGAACAGCAGATCGTGTTTCTTTGCCCAGGGATGTTAAGTGAAATAAGCCCACAAGCAGTGAGCCCATTAGCTAAGGAAGGCTGGTGTTTAGACAAGGAGGTTATGGCAGGATACAGAGCAGTCTGTAGGAAAAATGCTGTGGATATAACTATTCTGGTAGAAGAACTAAATTGGAATGGGGACACTACTGTTAATTCAAGTGTAATTACATTTCTTTGTTGTTAAAAATTAAATCCTGGGCAAGAGGAAAGTTTGAGCCTGAAACTGTGTTTTGAAGCAAATCTGAGCTGATGCCTTTCCAAAACCTTTGGAGATTGCCAGAATATACTCTTCAGGAGGTGGTTGCCTGCTGGACACATTTAGTTCTTTTATTGTCTAACTTTTCTGTGCATTTATCAGCATCTTTCACCGTGCGGGTTATTTAAAATATCACCTACTGCGAAGTTTTGCTTCGCTCCTGCTGTTTTCTCCACTAACCTGCAGCTTGAGGGAAGGATTCACGTTCATGTTCTTTCATGTGCAGCCTCTGGGACAGCCTTTCCCAGCTCTTTGGGGCTTTATGGTTCATCACTCCCACCATGACTGCTGAGCTCAGCCTTGGCCAGGGATGGGTCCATCTTGGAGGGGGCTGTCACTGCCTCCGTCAGTCATAAAGGAAGCTGTTGGCATCTTCTTCCAGAAGCCACCCCTGTTGCCTCCCCCACTACCAAACCTTGCCACACAACCCCAATACATCCCCTTTTTGCTCTTTTCCATCACTCTAATGCATCTGTTTTGGATGCCAGTGGTTCACATTACCATTCAGAAATGACTGTGTTAGCTTTTGCTGCATTTCCAGATAAGTGAACCTTCAGTGTCTCAGCCCAGGCTCTGAATATGTGTTGTCTTTATTGTATTTGTGGCATTTGTCATTATTTCACTACAAAGAGTCACCTTTTTTTTCTGTAGTTTCATGTTTACCCTGAAAAGTTATAGAATTGGGTTAAGAATTAAAAGGTTTTCAAAGCATCCTTGTCCTGAAGCAACTCTGCTGGGCATGAATAACAAATGGATTGTTTTTCAGTCAAAGTGAATCAGCTGACATGAGCTTCTGTAGGGTTGTATTTCTCCCCTCAAGTTATACAAGAATTTAGGTTACCTTGAATCAGTGATTATAGGCTGAGGTGACCTCTGAAATTACAGATTGTGTTGAACCTTGTGAGAAGATCAAAATGTATGGGATTCTGTGTTAGAGAAGATATGTTTTTTCTGCACAGTTAGCATGACACTGGGTTGATTAGATGATTTCCTGAAGCCACAGTTGAGTTCTTCAGGGTTCTGACTATGTAATTTTTTTAAAAATACCATGTGCAGTAAGAACCTGTAGTGGTGTTTATGGGTGTTGATTCACAAAAATTCCAGGCTAGATAGAGGTGGATATTTAAAGAAAGTATCACTCAGCTGAAGATTCTGAGGAAATATTTGCAGTTTCATTTTTTATATGTTTTTTATTTCTCTTCTATGTCAGTCAAGGATAAATATGTGTATAATGTTATTATGGTCATGTCTGTTATAATTAGACCCTGAATAGGCACAGGGTTTATCATATTAAATACTTCTACTAGAAGCTGTACTGTGGCATAATGAACCATCACTTTTCTTTTTCAACATCTCGTTACTTTCAGTATAAATCTTCTGGAAGGACCATAAATTAATACGTGGCCTTAAGTAGTTTTTCTTTTTCCCCAACATGACAATTTAAGGGATAATAGGATCTTTAACTTTCTTAAAAAAACCTACTCACTTTAGAAGTGAAAGACTTTTCTTTTTGCTTCTGATAATTAGAGTCCCAAATTTGCTCAGAATTAGACTAATCTGAACTTTCTATTAGATGTCTTTCACATTGCTCTCTCATATCTTCACTTTCTTGTGTCTCTTTCATCAGTGCAGTCTTATTCCTACCCAGTGGCTGAAGGGGCTCCAGTGAAGGCTCTTTCAGAAGTCTGGCCTTATTTTTTTTTTTTATTTTCTCTCTAACATCTGGCAAGTGTGACATTTTAAAGTTAAGTGTTTTCACCGGGGTGCTGAGCATTCACTTAGATATTTTCCTGCAAATTTGCTATTTTTCATCAGCAGGAAGCCCAGAAGCACTGGGAGGTGTGTGCTGATCTTCAGCCTGCTTAGCTTGGCATGAAGCCCATGTGCCAAAGTTTTAGTGTATGCCCTGATGGAGTCTCTTTGCTGTGGTGACTGGGA
This sequence comes from Notiomystis cincta, assembly GCA_013398075.1. Classification (NCBI taxonomy): domain Eukaryota; kingdom Metazoa; phylum Chordata; class Aves; order Passeriformes; family Notiomystidae; genus Notiomystis; species Notiomystis cincta. Next base: position 121,907 of record VZRX01019252.1, on the reverse strand, counting down.
TAGCTGCTCCCAGGACTTCCCTGCTGAGAGACTTGCAAACAAGCTGGGAAAGCAGTGAGGAAAACTGAGAGCCATGAGGAAAACTGAGAGCAGCTCCATCTCTTGGCTTTGGCATTTGTTGTGTCAAGGTAGTGGTAGCATTGGCAATGATGCCCTGATATTAATCCTGAATTCCTCTAAGACTTTCTGTGTTATTAAACCAGAGGTGGTGATGTTTGCTGATGGTACCACTAAGGGAAGGTCATGAGACACCTTTGCAGCCCTATGCCAGAAGTGCTTCAGGATCCCGGGCTGTGATTTCCAAAAGAGTGTGGTAACAGAGAACATCAGGAGGCCTCAGGAGAAATTAGGCAAGATAATGTGATTGCTGAAAAATTAACACAAGTTGCAGCTGTACGATAAAAGCTTTAAAAAGTTTTTTCAAACCATATAAAGTAAACAGAAAAACTAAAAGCGACTCCCCAGGCAGGACTAAAATAGATGCATTGTATCTGCTGAGGGTTAGTGCTGTGGTATTCTGCATAATTTGAAAGTTGAGATTGCTTTAAAATTTATAGTTTTTTCTAAAAAAATTCTTGAAAAACAGCTTCATATTCTGTTTCCTGAAAGTGCAAAAGTTCCTCTAAGTACAGTAGGTTTCCTTGTTTTCATGTGTTAATTCTGGTATTCTAAAAGCGTGCAAATGGCATTTGTCTTTGGATTTACAAAAACTCCAGATATTCAGAGTCTGAATTATTTAAACTCCCACAACACATGCACTTTTGCTTTTCAAGCTTGAGTTATAATTTAATTAAAAACTTCTGGTGCATCGCTAGCTATTTAAATATTAAAATGTTCCATGGATCACTTTCGATTATCTACCGTCATGAAATTCCTGAAGATGTCAGATTTTTAAGATTCCCAAAGTTGCACTTGGAATTGTCTGTTGATGCAAAGGGGACTGTGATAATTACATACATCCATTAGTATCAGCAGAGGAGATAAACTTTGGGGAGGCTTAATGGGCATGTCTCAGTGACAGCTAGCAAAGAACATTTGGCATGATTAAGGATGGATTTGAATGTACTTGAAAATATACTCTCATTATGGACGCCCAGTGGAAGTTGCACTACAAATGTTAAATTCCCCAGAAGAAGAGTTGTGTGGCAGTGAAGCTTTGAAATCCACTGTGGCCGTCATCCAAATTATTCTCTTCTCTTTGTGTCTTTCCGCTGTCAGATTCACTTTGTGATGCCCAACTTGGCTCCCTGCATCTTTGAAAAGAGGCAACCTGTTGGTTTCTGTGTTTCAGATTGTCCGAAGATACATCAAGGACTGGCTTGAAAGGAGGAAGCCTCCATTTGGTGCTATCAGCAGCTGTGTGCTCCTGATGATCATCTACACAACCTTCTGTGATACTTTTGCCAATCCAAATATTGACCTGGATAAATTTAGCTTGATTATAATCGTGTTCATAAGTAAGTTCAGCCCTAAACTGACTCTTTTTTTGTGTGTTTCAGGTCTGTAATGAGCTCCATGTAGTGAAGGAGCTGTGGAGATACTGGCATGGGGTTAGAGCTTCTAAAGCACGTAGTAAACCAGATTACCAAACTTTTTAGGAGCTGGATGCTTTTAGAAGAAGCATTTAGAGAGGGATGAACCCTGCTATTAGGTGTGCCTGAGGTTGCTCTGTGGTCCTCCTTTTCTAAAAGGGCACAGTATTACTTTACAAGCATTGATTTGCATTCTGGTTTTTGACGTCTTTGTTATTAAACAGCCATAAAATACACAAATGTCACATTCCAAATAGCAAGGAAAGATTTGGTGTTGGGCTGGTGCTCAGAAACACTGTTATAATTTTTTAACTGTTCTTCCTTAGTGTATTATAAACCTAGGAACTAGTTGGGAGTTGCAATGTGTTGATCTGTTTCCGTGGATGAGCACATTTCTTAGAGTTTGTTTTAGAAGCACTCAAGTCATTCAGCCTTAAATAACATCCACGTGAGAATAGGCTGCTGGTATCCTTGCCATCAGCTGGAAACACTTGCAGATCACTCCCTCCCAGGAAAAGGCAGTGGTGTACAGGCACTGTCTCCTTTCCCAGCAGGGAATTCCCATCTTGCTTCAGACTGTCCACAGACAGGACTTTCAATTTGCAGGGAGGAGAGGTAACTACAGTATCCTTCAGTATAAATCACATCTCCTACTCTAAAACTGTTAGATTTCAAGAAATCAGTCCATCACCTACCTTGACATATGTGTTTGCACATGCTTCTGTCTAATAAAAATAATGTATCTTCTACAAACCCAACTCCTACTAAAGTCAGTAGAAAATTTGCCCCTGCCCTTTGTGCATCAAATGGTAATTCTGTCCTATTTGTGGCATTTTTTGTGTTATTTTACATAATACCTGTGTAAAATAATACATGGAATTATAAATGGTACCATATAAATACTTTATTCTGAAAGCAAAGTAGGAAGCAGTGCTATAGAGGTTTTTTTTCCAAATGGAATAAATACTTCTTTGCAATGGCACCTGAGAAGGACCTTGCACTTAAATCAGTGCAGAATAGTCAGCAAAAAAGAGTGGTAGAGAGATTTTCAACTCTGGCTTAGCATGCAGAGAAACTCAGAATGAAGTAATTTTATGTTACTCTGCTGACCACTGCTTTGGGAAAAAAAAAAGGTTCTTTTTGTTTAAAAGAGACATGTTCTCCCTAAAACAGTTGATGGTAGAGTGTTTGCTTCTGTTGCCTTGCTTGGCCTTTAATTCTCTTCAAGACAACTTTTTACATGTGCCATGTGGAATGAAATGTACCATTTGCTGTGCAATACACTGAAAATCATATCTACGTGTTCATTGCCAGTCTGCATAACTGGAATTTCTCAGTAGGAATATTAACATAAACATTGGAACTGCTTGGAACATATTAGACAATTGGTTGTGACTCTTTTCTGGAATATTTATAAAACAAAAAACCAAGGAAGTTTTGGAGATGGGTATGCACATTGTATTCTAGAAAAGATTTCCATTGGATGTGTTGGCTGGATATGTGTATTGTGTTACACTAGGAAGTGAAATTAGCACGAGGAGTTTGAGGAGTTTGAGGTTTGTTATTCTGCTGATTAATGTTTTTATGTGATTTTTATGCTAATATTCTAGCCACAGCAAAATATTCACAAGGAATAATTGGTAGCAACACATGTTTATTACTTTACAGAATTATGTGTATTAAGGGATTGGTTTTTCTGTGCATATTAAATTAATATACTTAGTTGGAGAAAAACTGTAATTCAGGAACAATGGATTGCTCCCTTAATTCATGAAGGAGGAATTAGGTGCATGCTGAGGTGACATTTATACGTTCTAGGAAATGTATGTAAGAGAATAGAAAATGTCACTGGTAATACCTAATGTCTCTGCCATGTTTCCCAGTTGTAAACTGGGGTCAAACCCAAATGTATTGTCTTGACTTGCACTGCCCTATGGGGCATGTCAGCCTTATTGCATTCACAAGTTTTGCAAGGAACAGGGAGAGGATCCACCCCAGATTCTGCTGCAGTAAAAGCCTTTCCCCCGTGACCCCCAAACTCAGAAAAGGTCTGTGCAGCCCACAGGGTCTCTCCTCCAGCCTTGTGGGGAGTGCCTGTGCTCTGGGGTGATGGTTGGTCCTTGCAGCTTCATGGGGAAGCCACCAGCTTCTCCCCACATCTCTGCAGTCCAAGGGTGGGCTCTGTGCCCCCCAGAGCCCCTGTGGGTGTCAGCAGAACTGGCAGAGAGGAGAGCTCCCCTCAGGATGCTCACAACTACCTGCACCTACAGGGCTGACTGAGCTTGAAGGAAATGTCTGACACACTGCCCAGCCCAGGAATTGACCTTTGTCTTGGAGAGAATTCTATGATGATCTTCTCTTCATCTCCCCATGAATGATCACAATTAATATACCCAGGGCTGAGAATATTTATTGGATCATGCTTACAGACTGTGCTTTCTCCTGTAAAATAGCAGGTCTAAGTGCCCAGCAACCAGAGTGTGTCTGACAGATTTTATGTTGTCACCCCAATAAGCAAAACTTGTGCAAAGGGATGTGCAGCACATGCACTATTTCCTGCCATTCATCGTGTCAAGAAACACTTGATTTGGAGGAGTTACCCTAGGAAGAACTTGTGCAGCCATAACATTAATTCTTGCTTCCCTGGATATAATGCACTGTGTTGTTCTTCCAGGCAGCCTTTACAGGTTGTCTGTCAGTGGATTTCTGTGAATAGGCTTGGTCCACCCTAGTTTCTGACTTGTAATATGGGGACAAAAGGCATATACACAGCAATTGCAATTCTGATCTAATTTTAGCCTGTTTCTCTTTCAGTATTTTCTCTTCAGATGAGCTTCATGTTTTTGACTTTCCTCTTCTCCACAAGGTAATTAAATGTGGTGAATCACAACCTTTGAATATTTCTTTTGTGTGATATCTTTGATTTGGGTGATCAAGTTTATGTGAATGTATAAAGGCAGGTTTCTGAATAGGGGTGACCTCTTTTTGGTATTTCATATTGTCCTTAGTACATTTTCTCTGTTAGAGTTTCATAGGCTAAGAGAGCAGGACCTGAATTCTGTCCTTTCTTGTATGTTAATTACAGAGTTGTTAAATCTCAATCAATCACTGCTATACCTCATCCACTGAAAAAAAATGGATTTGCACAGATGTCACTGAAGGTATAATTTGCCCTGCAGACATGCTGATGACATATGAGAGAGAGAACTCAGTTTGACTTTTTACATCTCAAGATACATTTGCTGGGCTGGCAATTCACTCTTCTCTGCATATGTCAAATTTGCTACATTTATATGGTGCTCCTTAAAAGAAAGACAGTTGTCCTGAACTAATGTTTGGTAGAGGTTTTTTTTTTCTTCTTTTTTAAAATATCAACCAAGAGGGACAGTTGTACATTCACTTCTCAAAAAACAGTACTGTGAGAGTGGTGTTAGCCAGTGTCTCAGGGCATCACTGGTGCTGGCTGGAGTAGCTACAGTTGTCCTCTCACTTGGGTGTACTGGACTATTTGTTTTAGCAGCACTCTGCTGCATGGGGAGTACCACAATACATCAGACTCCAGGCATATGCTTTATATAAATTATACAGTATCCATAAGGGAGAATCACAAAGAAGTACAGTGTCTTAGAGCTACTTAGCCTTTTTTTAGTGCCACAAGAAAATTTCTCTGTGACAAGATCATCTCCTGGCCTTAAAAGTGATTTTTAAATAACTTCTGAACTGCTAGACCTAACCTGGGGGGAAGATATGCCCCCACTGTGAAATCTAAAATGCCTTAAGCAGTAACCAACTCAGTATGGTGAGTATTTAGAATCTCACAGAGTTACTCCTAATTTGGACCAAAGGGTGATCCATTGGCCAGTCATCTCTCTCTCTGTGTATATATATATATATATACATATATCTGTCATTTTCCCACCCCTCTGGCCTTAGTCCCAGTGTGTAAACCCTCAGATGCAGTTTTTCTCTGAAGTGGAAGCTAACTCCTTAGTGTAGATTCAATATATTGTCCAAACTGAGCATTTTGTTACTATTCCATACTGGGAAAAGAAATCATAGGTCATTCTCTTTTCTTTTGTGGAGGCAAGTGGCCCCTGCTGTGATATTTTTGCATGTTTGACAAAATAACCTTGGCTGGAAAAAAGTTGTGCCCTACACACCATGTCTTCAAAATTCCTATCCTTCACACAAGAGTGTGTTCATTAGAGAACTTGCCACAACAGAGAAACAACTCTGCTAAAAAAAAAATAAATCAAACACTACTGTTCATTTATGGGTAGAATTATTTCTATCACTAGACTGATCAAAGTGATGTGAACATGTATATGGATCCTCAAAGTAATATATTTGATAGATGCTGTTTTAAGAAGGTTTTTGCTCTCAGAGGTTATTAAAACTCTTTTGTTTTCTAGGAATAACTCTACTTTCACACCAGCAGACACAGTGGCTATTGTTTTCTGTTCCACACACAAATCCCTCACCCTGGGTAAGTCAGGAGATAAGCTTGTGAGCAAAACAACAGTAACATTCATACCTTGCTGTGTTGAAAAAAAAATTGGTTTAGTTGCTGTTTTTTCTGCTTAAATGATTTTGGGTTTAGTGTGGCAAGTACTGCTACCAGTGTGATACTAATAGTAGGATAATACTTTTGCACAGATTAAAGAAATGCTTTCTACAGGGCAGATAACACAATCTTCTCAGCTGAGATTTAGTAACTGTAGAGCAAGACCACCTGATTTGTGGAAAGCTGTATTTTTCTTTCTGTTCTTATTCTGTTGCCTAATCCAATGCTGATGAAATTTCAGGTTTGTTTGTGAAGAGATTGCAAGGTGTATCTGCCCAGTTTGACAGTAAAATCTTGCATCTAAAAGCTGAAGTGAAAATTGAAGTTTGTAGTGTATTCAGAAATCACAAATAGACAACACTCTCGTTTAACATGAGCAAAATGTATGTGTTGAAGTCTGCAGGTAGTTTGGATAGCTTTATTTCTTTGAATTAATTTGTCAAAACAACATAGAGGTATTTGTCACTTACAACCCCATAATGATAAACAAATGTTCTGATGGATATTTGCAAAATACTGTTAAATCAGAAATGCTTACAGCCACTTGCTACTGGTTCATTCATTATGTTCAGTCAGGGACACAGCTGGGCTGTTTTCAGATTATAAGAACAGATATTTGGTACAGCACATATGTCTGAATATCTGACTCTTTTCAAGAGTGTATCTGTCAAAGAGGAACACAGCTAGTGTCAATAACAGAGGTAAGAACTCAGCCTGAAACAGAGGAAGAACGAGTTGGGACTTAAGTGAGATTCTTTCCAAGTCAGTTTGATAGAACAAAACTCACCTCAGGATTCTTTGCTTCAGCCAGGCTTGTGCTGCCTTTGTGCCTTAGCAAGTGTCTTTGAAAATCTGTGGGAAGTGGAGGAGTTCCTGGAAGACAAGGAAAAGTCAAACATTATGTTTCATTTTACAGTGGAAACGAGGAGGGCACAAGGAATTATAGATCAATGAGTTTAACTTATTTTGTAGAAAACTACTGAACCAAGTCATTAAATAAATTATTTTAACAGTGTAGGAAGAACAAGGAAATGAGTAACAGCCCCATAGCTTTGTCCAATACACAGCATACTATACTAACCTTATTTCCTTTCACACAGGGTCCTGTGGGTAGCAGAGAAGTAGCAAAAGTTGTGTGGCTTGAGAGTGTTATGGCTTTTGAAATTTGCACAACGTTTTGGGCTCCACAACTCAAGAATTATGTGGACTAACTGAAAAGAGATCAGAGGAGAGTGCCATGAATGATCATAGACCTCAAAAATGTGACCCCAGAGGTAGATTGAAGCAGTTAGGATTGTTGAGAGACGATAACTGAAATACTGTAGTGATCTTCAAATGTATAAAAGGTTGATGCAAAAAAGGAAGAAAGTAGCTGTGTCACAGAGGACTTTGTAAAGAGAAAGACTGTTACAGTGATGAGGATTTAAGCTAACCATCAGGGAAACCTGTCTACTGTAAACAGTTCAGCTTTAGAATATGTTGCCTATTCACATCTTCAATCTCCTATCATTGTAGACAACCTCAGGTGGGAATTAAATAGCTGGAGTTGGTCCTGCCTTGGAGCAGAACATAGATTAAATAACATTGGTCTTTTCCAGCCAAATGTTCTATGAAACTGAGCTGGGACTCATAAATGAGCTTGTATTCAGGACAGATACACTTGTATTTGTAAAAGCAACTGCGCACATAAGTCATAACACACTGCTGTGCTTGCTGTTTGGAGGTGTGTATGAACTTAGGGCACAACTGTGATACTACAGAGGAAAAGCTGGAGAAGCTGGGTTGTGTTTAACAGCACAAATGTTCAAGTTTCCCCTTCTCTTCCCAGTGAGAATAGTTTTATATATGCTGTGTTGAATATTTCTGCCAGCTTGCCATGACACTAAGAAAATAAGCACAGAGACTTTTTAAATATTTAAGTCCTAAAGGGGCTTGCCATCACCCCCAAAAAATGAGGACTGTTCATTTCTTTTACTCACTCTACTGAGCATCCTTATGCAGCCTGTCTTGACCTGACTCTGTGCACACAGCTGAGCCAGTTCACTTTTCTTCTGCTACTATACTCTCAATTTTTAATTTTATTTTCTTTTTTGTAAGAACTTAGTAGTTTGAGGTTTCTAACTCCCTTGACCTTTTGGCTCACATTTTCCAAGTTACTTCTTGTATTAGCATAGCCTCATGAGCCAGCTTTTGTATTCTGCAGCTTTTTTTTCCTGAGTACACCAGCAAAAATACTTTGGCCGCCTCGACTTCAAGAACTCATTCAACTTCTCCCCAGCCATAAATACCTTTTTCCCCTAGTCCAGATTTCCCACATCTAAGTGTGCAAGTTGAAATGAAACAGGTAAATGGTGGAACGTGGTACTGCAGGGCAGTTTCTCAGCTGTGGACTGTTCTCTCTGTCAGCTTTGGGACAGACTTCTTTCCAGTCTTCCTGGGAGAGGGATACAGAAATTCTCCTTTTGGCAGTCCCCTGGGAGCCAGTCCTTGATAAACTTGAAGTACCTGCTGCTCCTGTGTGCACCCCTACTCCATGGATGTCCAGGTGTGCCTGCTGTGTATCAGATTCCAGCTGGCTGGGTCTGGGACCATTGATATTTTATTCTGTTTGCTGTTAGTACCAGTTCCAGATAAGGTAGAGCTGTATAAAAACAAGTCTGTGTGAAAATAAGAAGTATTAGGTTTTAACAAACCAGGGTGTGATGAGGCATGTCCCTGAGCTGATGATGTAAACAGAAATGTTAGCCAGAGCAAGTGGCATTTTTTCCTTCCCTGAAGGTGGGAGCAGAGTAGATCTAAATAATTTTTAAGGATCTGAATGTTTCTGAATGACACTTAAGTCTTTCCCTGTCCACCCTGACCTTAGCAGAAACAAGACAAACATGGCATTTTGGTCCTTAGCTCTTTTGCTGTTCTGACATGTTTCTGCTTGTCCATGGGTGTTCAGTGCAAACCATGCAATGAGAGATCTTCTGCTTGCTTATGGTGGAGAGAGCTTTCCCTTCCCCCTCTGTCACTGCAATGCTGGAGAGCACAAACATGGCTCTCGCTCTCATTTCACATCCGTTGTGGAGCTCTGCTTTGTTTATCTTCAAGATTCCAGTGGTAGTGTATAAATGACCCCTCAACACTTGTTCTTTTGCTTTGAAATTGATTTCTCTCAGCTTGGCAGGTGAAACTCCAAATAGGTACGTCTGGCCCATTCCCTGGGGAACTGAGAATGGCACCGACTAAAGTGGGAGAAGAGCTGACAGCTTTAAAGCTTTAGAAGTGGTAATAGGAGAGGCATGAGAAGACTTTTGTAAGTCACTTTCTCCCACACCATATTACGAAACCAACTAATTCCCATGCAGTGCATGCTCATGAGGCCAACTGCCACTTCCACTGTTGCATCCATGAATAAGTGCTTGCTCTGCACAGAGATGAGTGCTGTTCCCATATGCTGGGTTTTATTTTGTAGACAGAACAGTTGACACACTTTTTGTCTCAAAGATCAGAGTGCAGGGCGTGTTTGTGTAAGGACAAATTACACAGGGTAGGTGCCTTTGTGTTCCTTAGTTGGGAGCACAAGCTGGTACCTGTGTAGAGGTGGGTGCTTTGGCAGGGTTTGAATACAGAGCATCATGCAGAAAACCCAATGTTTATTTGTATTTCACCTAATGAGTGCAGCAGGATGTAAACTTGCAAGGAGCCAAGATAAATATAGTATCCACAATGGCCTCTGGCATTTTCACCCCCACTTTGTTCCCTTTCTCTCCTTCTCCCTGCTCACATATATGCATGGTACATGTGAGCACACACATATGCAGACATTTGATGCATGGCTTTTATTAGTGCATTTGCCATTGATTGATTAGTACTTAGTATTAGTACTTCTTCTATTGATTGATTGCAGATGAAGTGACTATTTGACCTTTAATTATGAGCCTTGCTATTGAAAATGACATTGAGCTATGGCTTCACATAATCCATCTGGAAAGCCCGACATGATGCCATTCCCTGGAGTTCATTCAGTGAGAAGAGAAGAGAAGAGGCCTCAAGGAAGTGCAAAGCTATCACTGTGGCTCATTTAAAAAAATACTGCAGTTGTTGCTTTCACTTACACAAAAGTTGCAGCCAAACACAGAACGTTATTTTATATTTTTCAGAGAGTGAATTGCTAGCAAGAAGTTACACCTCTGAAAGGAAAATTCAGGATTGTCAAAAAATATATATTTGCTTTAATTCTTGGTATTTACTATGTGAAATTATTTTATCAGCAAAAATCAAAGTAATGTTACCTATTTTGACTACTACAAGGGAAAATACTAATACTGGAGGTGTGATGAACAGCAGCTTGGTAAAAAAAAACAGCAAAAATAACCCTCCATAATAATAAAACCAGGATATTGTTTGTGATGGAGGGGTTATTTTTCCTCATTTGGATTCAGCCATGTAGCAGTTCTTTCACCATGAAGCCCTTCAAGTACTACAATCAGAGTTTCTAGCCTACCAAGTACTTTCAGGCAAGAATAGAGCTCATTCTAGAAATAAAAGCCAAAACACCAACTCCCCTTTGTCTTATTTTAATTTAATTCTAATTTATTTTTAAAATACTCTGCTTCTCACTAAGTACAGAACTGATGGTCTGTATTGAACATTTATTAAAAGCCTGATGTAGTGCACAAGTAGATTCAGAGACAACTCAGTTGTCTGTGAGGGGATCATCCAGGCTGTGGATTAATCAGCCTGTGCCTTCCCCCGAGCTCCCCAGCTGCACAGTGGGACAGAGGGAATCATGCTCACATACAGCTCCAATCTGCTCCCAGGTATCTATAGTTTTCTATCATGCTTTCTACAGATACTGCCTTATAGGATTGTTCAGGATAAATAATATATTGAAATGCTGTAGTAATCCATTGCAGACCCTTTTTATTGTGTGGTGATAATTACCTTTCTCCTTTAAATAGAAAAATGCTAAAATGTTCTAACTTTTGCTAAAATAAAAGGTGGATGATTTTAAAAAGGAGGCATCTCTTAATCATCCTGTAATAGAAAGGTAAGATGGCAAAATCGTGTGTGTTGCCCTAAGCGAGTATTCAGGCAATCTTCTGGTATTTTTGGAGTGTAGTGGTTTTTCTCTGCTTCTGGCAGAGAACTTTCCTCTAAGGCAGTTATTCATCAAGATACTCTGCCTTTCACACAAAGATACAGAACATAATCCTGGTTAATTGCTCTCTGGAAGTCTTCAAGAGTGAGACTTTTGATGCTGTTTTTTACCTTCACTTTTCCCATGAGTGTTGGACAGGAGACATTACTACATCCTGTCATACTTCTTGGTGTTGGTAGTGCTTGAGTTTGCATTTGTGTGTTTTACAGGCTTTTAGTCTCATTGTTCCTCAGGTGTCTGATAGGGTGATGTAAGTAAAAATGATCTGGCTACTCCTCTGCCTAAAACTGATGGGTGCTGTCCCTCAGGGCAGAAGAGAAGCTGATGGGAGCAGAATGCTTCAAAGAATGAGTGTCTTCTAAAGGCTGTGTCTGGACCCCTCACTTCTGCCCAGAGAGTTAGGAACTCTCTCATTTCTGCTTCTGAGATCCCTCAAGAGTGGGCTTAGTGGCTGCTAGAACCTTTTGTAAGTTTTGATATGGTGATTGTTTGGGCCAAAATGAAATCTTTTTCTCATCACTTTAGTCTTTGCCCAGCATTTGCTTGGAAGGAACAGCAGGTTATTGTCTGGGCTTTTTCCTCAGCTCTGTCATTCCTCTCTCTGCCTCTGGAAAATAAGAACCAGAGGATTTGTGTTACATAAGATGACAGTGGGGAGAACAGAAGCATCTTGATCTACTGCACTTTTCTCATGTTAGCATCTTTCTTTTGTAGGCAGGGGGACCACATTTCCTAGCTAGGCAGTCTTCTACAGCCAACATTTGGTTCTTACCAACCAGTATTACCAGTGAGGTTATCACCAAGTAACTGTCACTTCTTTCTCAGTAGACCCCAAAAAATGCCTGGGAAATGCTGTCACCTATTTTCAGTACAGCTGAAAAACCATTTATAAATGGATTTTTCTGCTATAAAATAAGGTTTTTATATAGATATGTTTATATGTATCAGAATATTAGCAAATTGAAATATAGACAGATTTCTGGAACTGGTGATAGGGTGAGTGTTTCCTGCTGGCACACACCAATTCCCCTGAGGTGAGATGCCATCTTGCACATGAAAACATTTCTGTCATACTTACACCACCCCTCACATGGGGGGACTATTTTCACAGGGATACAAACTGACAATTTTGGGTAGGCTGTGGTTACTGGGATCATCTGTGCCAGAGCACCTCTCTTATTTTTTCTCATTACTCATATGTGACTGGCCCCTGTTTGCCTCCTTCAGACCAGAGCATCCCTAGGGGCTGAACTTTGCAGAGGGAAATGTGCTGGCAGGGCAGTCTGACAGTAGGAAATGGCATAATCCACTGAGTTATGGTGGCTTTTGGGCACAGAATACCTGGCTCTCCCTTGGTTTTTTAAACCACAAGTACCACAATCTAGTACATTTAATCTGTTGCAGTTTAGTCAATTTTGACCTCTCTGTGATTCCAGAAAGGGGAATACTAGAGCAAATTAGGGAATCTCCTTTCCTTTCTGACCTGAAACGTATGTTTCTTTGATTAGACTAGAATGTGGCAAGAAATTCTGTACCAGCTCCCAGGGCTTCCTTTTCATCTGTATAGGTTTTTTATTAATATTTAGAAAGTTTGCCTGCAGCAGTACTAAAATGTGCATCAGAGGACAACAGTTGTTTACTGTGTTTGAACTGAAGAATCTCACCCAGGAGATCTCATTCACTTGAAGTTTACATCTCTCAATCTCGACTTGCAGAAAGAGATCGATGAATAACAATTGTCATTTCAGAGTTGCACCTCTCCAATTATTTATTTGGTTGTGTGTCTTTCCAGAAGCACATGTAATTGGATCAGACATTAAAAACCAGATTGCAGGTTTTTAATGACAGCAAGCTCATACCTCTTTATAATGAAATAAAGAAAAGTAAACACACATATCCATCTGTAAAATGATAATGACACAGGAGCTCTCCCTCCCCACCAAAAACAGTTAAAGTTAATTTATCTACTTTAAGAAACTACATTATATTCAGCAGACAGCTGACAGGTTACCCTTGGGAAGATCCTTGTTTGGACATGACTCAAGATTTTTTTTTACCTCAAGCTGGCAGAGGCTACAAGTGTCACCCATACTAAAGCTGGTGACTATTGAAGATGATGTTGAGTCTCCCTGAGAGACCTGCATCTACATTTGCTGCTCTCAGTGCACCTTCTGGCAGCCAGTCTGAGCTGCTGACTCCAGACACTTCTAAAGCAGTGGGTGCAAAGATGTGAAAAATCAACAGCAGCAGCAAAATCTAGAAATCACCTATGGCAGCATAGTTTGGGAGTCTGAAAGAGGGATCCAGCTCTAAAAGCTATTGAAAAGCTATAAATTACTATTTATAATGAATTTGTGTATCATATTTTCCTTTGCACCAAGGTTACAGATTGAAAAAAGCTTAAAAATAAATCTGATTTAAAGATAGTGTGAAGCAGGTTGGGGCATAATCCTTTCCTGCCTGTGTTTAAAAATATAACAAGAAAAACTCTAAAACATGTTTTTAATGGCTATTTTAATAATATGTGTAGATAAAACAATATAATCAAAACTTTAATACTGTGAAATCTTAGCCTCAGCTGTGTGTGGAAGAGCAGTAATGTTCAAGGAAATAATCAAATTAATCAAATCTCAGCTTCATGGTTTAGGTTGCTTGTCCATCTCTTTGTCCAAAATTAATTTCATTACTAGGTTTCACCCACTAAACCTCTAAAATGTGTTTAAATTCTTTTAATTTTAGCTTTGTAGTTCAGTTATAGATAGCAAATTTGTAATTCATTATTAATTTTCTGCCTGTGCTTCGAGTAGGGCATGTGTATGAAGAGTGAGCTGATATCCAAGCAGTATAAAAGGCACTGAAGTGTGAGTATGGGCTTACAACGTTGCTATGACCACATTGTGGTGCCAAATTAAGGATAAGTCAAATATGAAAAATGACTTACAGTGGTTCAAATCATTCCTGAGTTCCCTGTTAACTAATCACCACCACCATATTGTCAGCCAGGTGGAGGTGTTCTGGGGTCTCTGGCACCAGTCTTCAGTTGTTGGTGTTAAATGTTTCATTGTTAGCAGCTGGTAGGATTGCCTGTGTTGTTCATTAAACATCACTTCCAATCTGAATGCACTCATTGAAACCCCAGGAATAGACAAACTGTACTTTCTTTCTCTTCCTCCCAGCTTTTGCAGTTTTATTTCCTTAAAATTTTGATAGTATCAAGATGTGCTCTTCCCTGGTAACTGTGCTTGCATTGCACTTGAATGACTGATTTCTGTATGAGTATAATGGGCTGGTTACCTGAAGAAATAGAATTTTAAAAAGCATTCAAAGCATATTAGGTTTTCTTCTTTTTTTAAAAATTCTTGATAGAGTTATAGCAAAAGGAAAATCCTCTTTCTCATTAATTTATGCTCCTCTTCCTCCTTTACTTAAATATTAGACCAGTCCAGTCTCTTATAACATAATGTAAATTCTTGCACCCCAGCAGAGCTGTATGGCCAGTATGTGGCCACATCACTGATATAGGGCAGAGCCTTCCCGGTAATTCTAGTCCTGCAAAGAGGTAAATAATTTAATATAATGCAAGGGAATTGTTCTTTCCCAAAGACAGGTATAAAGGTGGAAATGTTTTTGAAGATTAGAGTCCACACAGACCTCCAAACTGAGCTAGGACAGTCTCCATTTTGCAGTTTTTCCCTGCAGCTCTCCCAGAGTCTCTTAACATCCCACAGTCCCTTGGGTAATCTCCCTCTCAGAAGTTTGTTTTTACCATTCCATGAGCCTGGCTTTTGCCTTCCATTACACTTGTCACTGACCTGAAATATGAAAACATACTGAAAAAAAAATTATCTTTTTTTCCCCCAAGAACATTTTAGGCATGAGTCTTCTTCATACAGCGTGTATGTGGGCAAGGGGCACAGTTCTCCCTGTGATGTAATGTGATCACATGTTACATTGGAAGGTGCTTTTTTTGGCTGGAAAGGGAATACTCAGTAGCAAACAAATATTTGTATTGTTACAGGTTGCCAGGCATCATTTAGCTATTCCCATACCTGAAACAAACTGGTCCTGAGTGAAAAGCATTTAACTTGAATTCAGGGTGTGCTTTGGAGAGGGCATGGATGTAGAAAAAAGAATCCAGTTAATTTGTCAAAAGCATCTTCTTCTGTCATGATCTCAGGATTCATAACACAGTCTGAAGGAGGGCAAGAAACATCTTTCCCTGGTTAGGCTTCACTGAGGGCAGGCATAGTGTATGACCTTCTGTCTCCTCAAAACTAACCACAGCAATGGTTTGCCCAGGAAGAAATAGGGAAACCCTTAAGAAAGTTTTCAAGTGAGGTGAGCAGTATCTTGCTGTTTTGGCAGTTCTCTGCATGAACAACTCTTTTCTAATCCTCTAAATTGGGCTCTGCCTGAATCTCACCAGCCCTTCCCACCATGCAGTCATGGGGCTCTATGCAGAGCTATTCTGAAATTTAGCAGTAAAATTTCAGGTGCTTATATGATGCTGTCTTTGCAGCATCAATTCAGAACCCCCTGTTCTGGCAGCCTGGGAGAGGTTCAGTGCAATATATGCCCCTCTTTACATGCCTTTTCTCAGACAAAAAAAGAAATAGCTGTTTGACCAGTAATGTTCCCTTCACATCAATCCCTGAGAGGATCCTTCAGAAGGAAAGGAGAGTGTCAGAGAAGCTACCACCATTCATGTGCTTAATTTTGTGTATTATACTTGAAGATTGTGGCAACTGAGGGTTCTGAAATGCATTGACAAACACAAGGCAGAAAATCAGAGGCTGAGGCTTTTCTTCCAAGTATTTCACTGCCTCTTTGTGAGGGTCCTTTGGCATTCTGATTCCTGAATGCCCAATGGTTCAATAGCCCTAGGATGACCTCTTTGATTTGCCCCAAATCTCTTTTCCTGAGAAGAGATGCTGCAGTGTTTTGTGATGTGGAATGTGTTTCAGTAATGTAGGCAATAAAGGCTTAAGATAAATTGTTTGTTATGGAGACATTGAAGGGAAAATCCTATACAGTGAAGTATGCAAGTAGAGCACTAGCAATAATTCTGCTTTGGGTGTGAGAGATAATGGCCTGTGTTTTGATGGTAGTAAAAATGTTCTATTAAGTTCTCTGAACCCATTGCAATGTGATAGAAAACAGCAAATGATGAAACAGTGCTTTAAGGGGAGCTTACACATCCAGCGAGCATAAAATAAACATATTAAAATAGAAAAAAACCCCTGATTTCCAGTACTTATTGTTTTATCATTTCCATCATGGGTATAGGATAAAAGAAAACTCTTACTTGCTTGTTAGAAGAAGAAAGCTCCTACTTGAAGTTCTTACTTGGCAGATGTCAGTTGAAAGCTCTGCTAAGAAATATGCTGCAATGTCAAACTCTGTTGGGTAATTTTAGACAAATGTGTCATGTGTGACATGGAAATATGGCATGCTGTACATTAGTGATTTCCCAAGTGTTTGGATCAGGTAGTAATGTGCTGAGAAAGTGCTCTTTATCTCTCCACACTGTGTACTTGTATAGCAGTGGGGAAAGGCTTTTGGTAGAAATTACTTTAGTCAGAAAAAGAATCCATTTACAATATGTGCCTTCTAACATCTTTCAGACAATGCATTGTATTAAAGAGGCATTTTTTGATTAATGTTTTATAAACATTTTTCAGCATGACAGCTTAAAGTCCCTGTAAAATTGTAAATGTGTGCATAGTGCTCACTTCCATAAAGTCAAATGCCATCTCATAAAGTCTAGTTGGATCCTGTCAGTGACAGTGACACAGAATCAGTACCTCAGAGCATTAAAATTAATTTGCTTCATTTATATTACTGCAGTGATAGCTAGATGAAAAGAGTCCTATATTTAAATTATCTTAAAAATACCTTCAAATCTTTTAGGGTTTTTTATTATTATTATTTTACAGTTAACTAAATGTAGTGAAGTGCAGCATAATATTTTCATGGACCTTTTAGGAAATGTGAAGGTAGCAAAGGGGAAAGGGGAGGATATGGGAGGCCATACTGGGGAAAGGATTAAGTAGCTTTCAGTTGAGCAGGTTATTACTGAAGCAGTGGCTTTTGGCCAGGGCTGGTAACCCTACAGCCTTGGAGCCAAACTGGAATGCCCTGGAGCAAGGGAGAGCAAAGAGGGCTTCCCATACTGGACTGCCAGAGCAGTCCTCTCACTCTTCCTTGCTGCTGTTGGAGGTCATGGATAAACAGTGTTTCCCTTGCTTTCCTCAGGTTTGCCAAGTGCTTAATGTGGAAAAAAAAAGAGCCGAGTGAGGACACAAAATAGGGAGAAAACTGATGTGTCCTCCATCTCACAAGTCTGTCTTCTTCTCTTGGCTGCAGTGGGACTGTGACTTTAATGTCCCTGCCCTTAGTGGAGCTGCGTGATTTTAATGGAAGTACCCAAAATTTACATGGCTGCAATGAGCAGAATAAAAGGTCTTGGGAAGCAAACCCAAAGAGGCTGGAAGCATGGGAGTGGAGGAGGGAAAAGGAGAAAGGGAGAAAATACAAACAGAAAAAGAGCCTCTGAATACCAGGACCAAAAAGTGAGGAGGAAGATGGGAACATGGGGAGCACTTGTGGGAGAAAAAACCTAACAAAGGGGAAGAGGGAAATTTGGGGTGAAAAGCTGTGAATACCAATGATCTTGTTTGAAAGAGATACCTGTAGAATGATCTCTGTTCTTCCTTCCTTCTGCTGCAGCTCTCTGTAGTTCTGGTCAGGTGGGGTTCTGCTTTCTCATCCCACTCTTTGAAGGAGGATGGGATGCTTGTTAAATGCCCACTTTGAGCAAAGCTGCCCAAGCTGGCACCAAAGCACAGAAGAGAACTTTGTTACTCAGTTCTCATGGCATGGAGTGAGTGAAGGTCTTTGACAGAGAGCTGAACCAGGTTGCTGGAAGCCTGTAACTCCATAAGCCACAGCAGCACAAATGGGTGTTTGTGACATGAGCCTTCAGTGTTTCTTTTTCTTCCCAAGTGTGTTTTTTTATTTTTATATATATATGTATGTGTGTATATATATACATACATGAAAAATGTTGTTGGTTTTGTGTTTCATTTTAAAAGAGGTAAAAGTAACTATTAGAGCATGTTTTTCCAAATTAGATATTTGCATGTGTTTTATATGCTTGGAAAACATTAGCAGTCCCACTGATGCTTGCAGCTACTGCATGTTGCTACTACAAACTTTGGATGGTGTTTTCAAAAATAAATAAAACTAACACTGTTTAGTTTAGCTTTGTGGTAATGTTACTGACACAAGTGTTTGTGACTACACTTTGGAGGTCTCTGTCACGAAATATTTTCTGAGAAAGTTGCATACTGGGAAAGTTGGAATTATAAAGGTCAGAAAGTGCATAAAAAGGCAACAAGGTTGGGTGTCTTCTTTCCATTATACTAGTCCTTACCTGCAAAAATGATCATTTCTTTTCACCAGT
The DNA here is from genome assembly GCA_013398075.1 of Notiomystis cincta. Lineage (NCBI taxonomy): Eukaryota > Metazoa > Chordata > Aves > Passeriformes > Notiomystidae > Notiomystis > Notiomystis cincta. The sequence goes on along the minus strand of VZRX01019252.1, from coordinate 103,197 downwards.
TAGCATTTCCTGGTAAATAACAGGAACTTTAATTGCACATTAGTAGCTTCTAGGAACCTATTGTTGTGACATGTATTTAAACAAGCTGTGAATTAAGGACCTCTTTCCACCCAGTGATCTAATTATATTGTCACACTAATTATAGTATTTTGTATTTATATTTGACAACTTTAATTTTCTTTTCCTAGTTTACGGAAATAGTTTTCCTCTAGAGAATTTATCTTTTAGGCTGGAATTTCTTATCTTTTCTTTCAGAAAATGTACAGTTTAGACATCTAAAGCATGTCTCAGTCACTTGGATGCATTCTGTTCACATCTCTGGTTTTTGTGTGATCATAGGCTAGTCATTGTAGTGTTTCTGATTCTCTGTAGGAGCCCTCTTCAGCTTTCTAAAATGTTTTTGGATCTGTGGATGAAATTGCACTACCAAAACACAGGTACTGTCTTACAAACAGAAATACAGCATGTTCATAGCTTGGCACTCTAGTGTATTTTTCCTTGATTAGAAAATTCAAAAGGACCTGGGAGGGTCTAGCTGAGACTTGGAAACAGGCAATAAAACCTTTATCTGTTTACAAAAACAGTATAATGGGCATTTGAGGTAAATTACATACCTTAATATAAAGCAAATGCCAACTTGATTTCTATCTAAATGCTACTTATTCCCAAACCCCAGAAATTAGTGTTAATAATAAGCAATTGTACGCTAGGTCCATAATGTTGTTTTGAAGGTAATTACAATACTGAAATAAAGCATGCAAGTCTTTATTTATTTGATTTAATCCATCCTTGCAAATATACACATAGGTAAAGGCTACTAGCATAGACATGAGGTTTTTAGTGGTGTAATGTGATGAAGACGATGATAATAATAGTAATTATTATTATTACAAGAAATAGTGCTGTGGAAACATCATGAACATTTCAGCAAGCCTAGACACGTGTCAGCAATAGTGGGGCACTGGTTAAGTAGTAATATTCAACAAATAAACTCTTTGCTCACCTAGAGAGGTGCCAACTTTATTAAAGGAAACCTGAAATGGTGTTGAGAATGGGAGTTTATCCAAGATATAAAGAAAAGTTTCCATAAATATGACAGCTTTGGCTGATGTGAAACATCTCCTCCTAGGTAAATGGAGGGCATGTGGCACAAATTTCAGTGTTTTGTCATTACTGAGAAAGGAGACAAGGCAGAGCTGGGGGGTGGATGGGGATTGGAGCAACCTGGTCTGGTGGAAGGTGTCCCTGTGGCAGGGGGTTGGAACAAGATGGTCTTTGAGGTCCGTTTCAACCCAAACCACTCTGTGATTCTGAGACACTCAGATGAGCTCTGTGAAAACTGTGTGTAGTCTGCTTCGCTGCAAGGTTGATGCCAGCAGAGGATTACTAGAGTGACATTTAAGATGAGAGAGAAAATAAGGTGCATTCTCAAGAGGCTCCTGAGGAATCACAGCTGCTCTCATTGGCAACTGTGCAAATACCTGGTCTGGCAAGACAGAGCTGGTTGCAGGTTTTGCCCACACCTGCACTTTGTGGAGCATGGTAGCAAAGTTCCAAGATTTAAACAGATAATTTTGAACTGTAGTATGTTCAAAGTAGGCTTAATTGGTTTCATTTCTGCAAAAGGGAATGAAATTTAATTTTACATATCACATCCTCAAGCGGGAAGATTGTGCATGTAGATGTCTGATAGAATTAAGGCTGTTGAGTGCAAATTCCAGCTCTTAGGAAAAATGGCCCATCTCTAGGTCTTAGCACTCACTTCTTCCAGCATCTAGCAATTTCTGTCCAGCTGCTGCCTACCTCTTCGTGGGCAGGATCACTTCATATTGCTCGCCCAGTTGACTAAACCTTTTCTGTCTCACGCAACAGTCAGAGCAAGGAAGGCTCTCGTTTGGATGCTCAACTGGAAGGAATGTACAAGGAAAACATGACCCTCCTCCAGTGGAGAACAGACCAAAGAAAGGTTGCAAAGGTTATGAGCAGGATTTGGGCAGGTTGGATGGAAGACAATCATGCAAACACACAACAGCCCAATGAGGGGAAGTAAATAAGCAGTACAAAAGTGTGCTCAGTAACTAAACAGTCATGCTCTAGCAGAATGGATTGTATATCAAGACTTCAGCAGCAGTTTTTATTTACTGCAATATTAGCATAATTAGAAAAGATCTTTTATGGCATTCCCTACTCCTCCCTTTCTGCCACAGAACTTTCTCTGCCATGTATTTTTTGTTTTCATGTTCTTGCTCATTTGGGTTGGAGTTTTTGGTATATAAAACATTTGAGTCGTCATTTTGGGATTTTTGAGATTTTTTTTTTTTTTTTTTGTGAAATGTCAGTGCAACATAAAATGCTTTGCTTTTATCTGGAGCTCAAAGTCTGAGGTGAGAGTCTGTCTCCTGTTTTTCTGCCTGCAGGGATTCCCATGCTGAAGATAGTATTTGCAGGTTACGAACACCTGTCCTTAATTTCCGTCCCTTTGCTCATCTATCATCCTGCTCAGATCCTTCTTGGCAGCCTGTTGGTACCAACAATAAAATCCTGGATGGTTTCTAGGCAAAAGGTAAGAACTGCTGGATTTGATTTATAATGGCAAGTGTACCGTGAGGGGAAAAATACCTAAACACGTGTCCTAAACTCCTGGGGTTCCTTCTGTGGTGGGGATTTTTCTGTTTCCTTGCTTCCTCTCTAACAGTGATAGTCACAGCAGTATCAAATTAAAAGTGCAGAGCTTTATCCCCCTTGAAAAGGAGGCTGAAAAGACTGAAAAAGTTCAGAGCTTGAAGTTACACTTCTACAGTTAATTCAAATTACAAATTCATTCAAATTATGAATTCAGAATATGCCCCATAAAAATGTCTCCATCCATTAGCTGGCTAATAATCACAGCTTTGGATCTCTTTTATGGAGAAGTGACAAAGATGTGTTGGCTGGCATGGGAGCTGGGGAAATGAAGTAAAATAAGGATATTTTCTGAACTGGATTGAAGCAGAATGAAACTTTTCCTCCCACCCTACTTGAGTCACCTTTTACAATAACAATAAGTCTACAGCAGTCTGGGGCATCACATTTCATGCCAAAATTAAGACATGGGATAACTTGTAGGGTTATAGACTATAGCCTAGAGGGTTTGGAATCAACATCACTGATTCAAATTGTGCGTGTTTCAGCACAAATTGAAGGTATTGACATCTCACACCTATTCTGTGATCTGTGTGAAATAACTGCAGTGGTTTTAGTCAAGTTCTCAGAATAACCACCCTGCAAAAAACTAGTCCATGAAATCGACTTCAATGCTGTCTTTTAATGTTCTGAGATAATAAAAATCCACGGCAGCTGAAGCAATTTTTGCCAGCCATTTTCAGTGGTAGCTGAGACCTACAGTGGGAAGCCCAGCTCCATCAGCACCCTGCATTGTCCACTTATCAGTGAGGAAATTTTATTGATAACATTCATATTTCCAATTTTCAGCAAAAGCCAGTGGCTGTCATTTTAAAGCTTCACTCCACTAAAGTAACCTTGCTGTCTTGAATGCTAAAATTCCCCACATCACTGATTTTCATGTGTTACCAGAACTGTAAAAAGCAGGAAAACTCTCCATTTTCAGGAACTGTGTTCAGAAATCAGACCTTTTTAATATATACTGGTCTGCGTATCTGAAAATGAAAATGTGAGAATCTAGTGGCAATTATCCATCAATCTGAAGGTTACAGTTTTTCTTTTACTCAGAAATTATCACGAGACTTTATGGGTGGTATAAAGAAAATTCCATGCTATTCTTGCAGAAAGCCTCAAGTTAATGCTGCTGGTGACAGAATGATCCCTGCAATGCTGACTTCTCTTCAGCATCTCAGGAGTGGGGCTGGAGCTCATCCAGACCTCCCTGATTCTCAGGGCAGTAATGGCCTTTAGGGGCTGCTGTCAGCTGCTGCAAGTTAAAACAGCCTTTAAACAGAGTATTAGAACAGTCAACCAGTACTGGAGAGATTTACAGCTCACCAGCACTAGTTTCTTATTCATTAAGCATCAAATAAACCTTCTGTGCTAATCAGACTGTAATGCCACTGTAGAACCACTTTGGGGGATTGTTGTTCTGTTGCAGCAGTTTCTTCAGTTGGTCTTCTGTATTATTCACAAATGTTATTTTAATTACTCTTTGAAAAAAATCAATGAGGTTGGGTCTGGTACAGTTGCAATAAGTATAATAGAAGTGAATGTTATGACTGGATAATGGTCTCCCGCTTTGAAAATAAACATGTCATTATCACCCTTGATGTTTATTTTCTACAAACACCTTGGCTTCATTTTGGCATCTCTCTTGCAGGGGGAGACGGTTATCCAGTCACAGTACTCAGCTGCAGTGACATTCTTACTTAATTATGATAGTACATGTGATCGGGTTGTATGAAATTGAATTTAAATATTTAGAGGTTCATCTACACTAAGGTATTTCTGCTTTGTAAATATGGCAGCAGAATCTGCCAAACTACAAAGTTAAAAAATTGTTTCCCCAAACAAAGTGTGGAATGATGTCTCTCTCTCCAAAGTCTCTTGCTGAATAATATCCAAATGACTAATCTCAAAGGGCTGGATTTAACAATAGTTAAATGCTGGTGTTTCTGAGGGGAATATAGCCCATTTATTTTTAAAGGTTTGGGTTTTTTTTAAGGGTTTACATTTGTGCTGGAGTGATTTTCAAGCAGTGCTTACAAGCTTTAAATGTACAATATTAAAGGTTAATATCTACAATAAGAAGCCCCATCAGGCATCTCTCAGACTGAAAATTGCTTGTTTAGCCACCCTGCTGGAAACAAGAAGTCAGAAAAATGCCAGCCTGTCAGGGGTCTTCACCCAAAAGACTTCAGAAAAATGCAGGTTCCAAATTTCAGGAATTTGCTCATTTCTCTTAATTTCCCTCTCACTCAGGCCAGTTTGTCCCACATAAGAAGGCACAGAGCTTTTTTTGCTGCAGAGCACACCAACAGCCAGCATCCTTCCCAGTGACCACACTGGTGCACAGGAGTGGCTGAAAACCTAATGCCTTCTAAGCCTCTCATATTTAATTTCTCCCCTTAGTTAGAGAGGCTGCTTCCTGCCTAACTGGAAGCATGAGCACTGAGTGGAACTTCTGTCACACATTGAATAAATAGCTCAGCTACCACAATTGGCCAGCCCTGTGAGGAACACAGAGCTGGACCCTGCTATCAAAAAAGTCGTGAGGTTTCTTCCTCAGCAACAGTAGAGCTACAAAGATGTCAGGTGTCCCCTGGCATAAGATCACCTCTGGACTGATGGACTTTGGCTTATTCTTACCTTTTCTCTGAAAGAAAGGTATAAACATCAGAGGTGCTTGACATCCACCACTGCAGCAGTGATTATCCTCTGAGCAGGCTTTCAGCCATGTGGAATGAAGCCAGGGGACACAAAGGTGTTGGCACAAATTTTCTTCACTGTCTTTCCCTAAGTGGGTCAGAAGCTCTTCTCTCTGTGCCACAAGTGGTTTGAGTGGGGTCCAAATATTTGCTTTCTGAAAGGCATGTGAGACCCATCTCAGCTTCCTTCACTGGCACTGTAGCCATAGTCCTTGTGGTTCCTCTGTTAAGGCCCTCTGTGTAAGTGGAGGTTGTGATGGGCTATCAGAGACAAAAACATCATCTCAGAACCCACAGCCTGTCAGCTGCACGCTGACTCCTCTCCCAGCCTCTCACAAGTACACACAGTGTTTTGTTGCCCCTTATAAATGAGAATCTTACCTTGTGCTGTTGCTTGTGTTTTAAGGGTATAAAGAGTGACTGTTTTGTTTCCTGTTCACAGGCACTGAAGTTAACCAGGCAGCCCAAAGCACCCGTGAAGGTATAACTGTGGAGATGGCCTGTGTCACAGTGAATGTATATATGTACTATACTGTACACATGGACAATTGACACAACTGGGTTTTGTGAATGTTGCTTCAGTGGATATTTTATTTTTTTATACATATATATATATATATATTAAAGGATACCTGTTAAGTGCCTTACAGATGCATTTTTGGCAAAAGCATTGTTTTCAGAAGCCACTTTGTTGGTTGCTGCAAGAGGTTGTACAGTATTTTGGAGTCCTTTAGTTTATTTTTCTAACCGAGTGAATGGTCGTGACTGACAGCTGGTTCTTCCATTGCCCCTGCTTTGAAGCCAGGGTGTACTGGCTGCAAGTCTCTGTTTTAAACTAGCCAAAATGACCAGAAGCCTGTCCCACTGCTGGCTTACCCTGGGGAAGAGCTTTCTGAAGGTTTTTTTCTGAGATTGACTTGAATTTCTGTGTGACTCTGTTACACTCCCTAGTCATATGACTGTGACATGCCTTTTTCTTCTGAGTTTGTGTATACTCAGCATGGGGCCATCCAATGGATAGAAGCTGAAAAGCATGAATTATTTGCATTTGTTGACACAGTTGTCTAGACATTCCTTCAAAGTTAATGGTTTCTCAAGAAAATTCTTTCAATTCCATTGTATGATATTGTGCCATTGTATATCTTAAATGCCTCATAAGCTTCTTCAAAGAAATGGTCTGGTGCTTGGGTTATGAGTGAAGTATTTGTGTTTGCAGATAGGAGATCTTTTTATCATTTACCCCTGAAGAACACAAATTTTTGGTTTTCCTTTTTTTCTTTTCCTTCCCCCTGTACAATGCACGGAGACCTGCATGGAGAATTTAGGATGCTAATATTGAAACAGAGCCTTTATTGTAGTAAGCCAAGCTACGTTTTCTCTATTGCTGCATTGGTAACAAATAGTAGTTTATGAAGAACAACAAGAAAGTTGACAAGTTTTGGGGTTTTTTTGCTAATTAAAAGGATCCTTATAGTAACAGAAACACTATCTTGGCTCATTTGACAATCAATCACAACTTTTTAAAAATAAAACTACTCTTTCTAGTAAACTTATGTAAAAAAAGAATACAAAATACTATTTCTCGGTGTTGAAGAGAAAGGAATGCAGGTATCTATTTAAACATGCAGCCAGCACTGAATTTTGTCTGGGAGATGAAGATTTCAGAAACGTACTCTAGTCCAGACTGGAGGGTGTGCCCATCTGCAAAAACTGTGCTGGCAATTGTGCATTAAAATATTGAAATATTAAGTAAGGAAAGAAATAGGTCAATGTGGGATCAATATTAATGCAGAGCTTCTGTGTGTGTCATGGTTAACACTGCAGCTAAAGGTGTGGCTGAGTGCAAACACCTCAGAGCAAGTCTTCAGCAAATGTAAATTATTGGAGCTCTGATGAGGCTATAAGCCTTTACACAAGGTGAAATCTCCTGTGTGACAATAGGCATGTGAAATTCATATCCTTTTGCCTTATGAAAAAAAAAATGTGCTTGGTTTACCTAGTCTGTTACTTCCAGTCCTGTGAACAGCAGGAGAAAAGTAATCTGGTACCAATCCTCGGTGCTTTCCCTGATGGCCACTCCCTGTTGCCATCTCTGTGAGAAACTACAGGGACCTGACAGCCTCACCCTGGTCAGAACTGGCACACCAATAAAAGGACCATGTGACAAAGGTACTGGAGGTGGCACAGCCTGAATTCTTTCCTTCCCTGGAGGGGGATCAAGCTCTCCCTGCTGAGCAGGTGAGAGGGCTGAGGGACACTGTCCACTGCCCATGTCCCCAGGGCTCTGCTCTCTTCCTGCTGGGCAGTGGGCAGTGAGCTCACAGTTTGATCAGTGCATCCCCAGATAGCACAGGCAGATACACAAAAAGGAGAGTTCTTGGGCCAAATTCAAGGTTCCACTTCCTTAAGCATTCTAAGTGGTAACTTGTTCCATATGAGAAAAAAAATCCTCTGGGCTTGAAAACCCCACTTGCAGCAGGGGACTGTGTCCAAAGTCAGGACAGTTTCTTTTTGTTCTGCTTCCATAAACCTGAATTTCCAGAGTATATAGAGACTTAATCCCAATCCCGCTGAAATCAATGTCTACTCTTTCTGTTGGTTTTGAATGGCAAGACAACAGGCCCAGAAGGGGTGTTCCCTTTTTTAAAATAAATAGGAAGAGTTCAAGCAGACAGTAGCTGACTGTGGTTGTGTCAATGCTAAAGAGTCAGAACACTGCAAGTACCCTTACTGAGCTACCTCTGTGTACTGAATCTCTGCCTTTCAGTACTTCCAACAACTTGCTTAGATTGCATTAAACACATCCTTTTCCTTTTTTTTTCCACATTTAGCAGTATTTCAAACTGGTTTATGATGTAGGTTTGTTAGAGTCTTTACATAAAGTCCTTATTGATTGCTTTGAGGCAGCTTAAATATCATGTATGAGTGTTGGAGGTGTTGGTCTAAAGGGAATATCAAGCTAAACTGAAGTACATACTTTAAATCCATACTTAATGAAACTTAATTGTGCACATCAATTCTGCTATGTTTAAAGACTGTTAAGATGTTTGTTTTATGACTTGTTGTATGTCTTTAATAAACAGAATGGTTTTGAATTCGATTTTGTTAAAAAGAAAACAAGATAAAATTATTCATCCTCTAGGTCAAATTTTTTCCTCTGTTATCTGTTTTATTCTTTTGTGGGTGAGTTTTTAAACTGTCTGGTTGCTTTTTTAAAAAAAAGTCCATTAACTCTATGGAAATACTTTATGAACTTGGGGAAAGAATGTCCTCAGAATACTGCTAATTGTCATAAATTGAAAATTAATTCATTGAACAGTTTTTCAGTAAAGGGTTACAACAGTTCTGAATCTTTTCAACTTCTTGGCTTTAAATTTAGCTGATATTAAATGTAATCAGGCAAAACTGATGGTAAATGAGAACCTTGCCCATGTTACAACATAAAGATTTTCTTGATCATCAACACTTCCTATTTCTGCATCTCCATAATCCGATCTAATGATAGTGGAGGAAAAAAACCCACCCAAACAATAAAGCAGCACTTCAGAGGTCACGGACAATGACAGTGTCACGGACACTTTGTGTCGAGTTACTCAAACATTTTATTTCCCTTTTTGTGCACTAAATTGAAAAGCTTTTGTTGACTCCAGTAACTTATCAGGATAAACAATTTTTAATGTAGTTAAAATCAAAGATGTGGCTGTGTTTTTTCTTGTTGATCCTTTAGTTAGTGTGACCAGGTTATGTGGTAGAAAGGCAATCTCAGCAGAAGCTGCGCAGTTGTGCTTGTTCACAGAGCAGGAGCTTGGTTTTACAGAAGTAGTCCCCTGCATTACTCTGGCAGTCAGGAAAAAGGAGCTGTTAGTTTTATTTGTGTACATTTTTCTGTGGAAATATCTTGACAGCGGGAGGTTAGAAGGCAAGATGAAATATGGTCTGTCTGCAAGCACATTGATTTATGTGCGAGTGCATACGTGCATAAGAGATGAGCAGTTATATATGTAGAAATGACTAGAAAGGGCCAAGTCCCTGGGATACATTTTTTTTGCAAGACTGCATATGGAGAAAGAGCTACTTTTTTTGATGTTATTCTGCCATTAAAAATGAAATTTCAGACACTGAATTGTGTTTTGTATTGAATCGTAATCTCATACAGAACCCTTACAGCAGACAATCGCAGCTTTGTATTTGTAAACTGTAGACTGTTCTGCACTTAAATAGATGTTGATGCATTTGGGAATTACAACACAGTAAAGGTCTAAATCATAGTTTCTCCATTTGGTTATAATCCAAATGCATTTATATTACTATTATTATAAAGTGCCAGGAACACAGGCAGTCCCTCGCAAACACGTTAAATAGACAAGAGACTAAATTCTGCCCTTGGTTACACTTGCACATCTCCAGTGCAAGGTTGTTAAGCTGCAGAACAGTCTCCCCAGGGAAGCTGTTTGAAGAGCCCTGCCATCGTTCTAACAAAGCTCGGGGATAATGTAGCACATGATGTGAGTAAATGAAAAGTATTTTACTTTAGATTTGATGGCCTGCCCTTTCCAGCATCTTATAAACTCAATCTCTTTTTGCCCCTGTTTCCGTGGGGTAGCCCCAGTCTCCCAGACCAAAACTTACAGCATCCTGTCAGAACAGTGTCAGGAGAGGGACATGGTCTCCTCTTTGCCATTTTCTTGCTTCAACTACATTATCACCCGTGATCATTAGACTGCAGCTTCTACAAGGAGGCATTTTGACTTAAATTCCTCCAGGTTGATGTGTCCTGTTTCTGTAAAATTCTCATTCAACAGGGGGCACCCTGCAGGATGGTAAGGAATCATCTGGATTTGCATGGACAAGCTGTACAGGACTAGAGAAGGCAATGCTGGGACATGCATGTTGGAAGCATTGCTCCAGGCAGGTCTGCTTTGTGCTGGCATCAAGAGCTGCAGCAGAGGTCATGAAAGCAGCCTCTGGATTGTTTCTCTTGCCAGAAAGGTGGATAGTGAGATCTTCAGTGAGAAGTGAAATTAAATTTATTAGTGATTAAAAGGACAAGAGAGATGTGTTGGAAACAAGGAATGCCAATGAGGCTTCTCGGCTGCTCCCCTAAGCAAATTGCAGTCTCAGTGGAACATCAGCTTCTCAGTCCATCAAATTGCAGTAATCGAGTCTGGAGCTGATGGGAGCATGAGTCACCACTTAATTTTCTCATCAGTGGAGGCCAGGTTTTCAAAATATTTTTAGATGCATTTCCACGGAGATTTCTGCCAGCCAGTGACCTATAGAGTGACAAGAAAAGGAGCAATAACTGCTGCTGCTGCTGAATCAGGCTTTGCTCCCTGCCCTTTGTCTGACCATAGTCAGGGGCAGGGAGGGCAGGTAAATCAAAGGCTTTTGGAGCTATTATGCAGAAAAGAGCCCTGCTGAGCTGGTAGGAACACCTGGATTTGTCAAGTAACGAAACAGCCTATGAATTCTTAGGCTGCCTGGTAGGTTGAGATGAGCTTTGACTGTGTTGCTAGCCCCAGCCAGAAGTGTGTGTGAGATCAGGAACTGACTGTGATCCATGCTCCAAGGGACAGCCCATACCCAGCAGCTGCAGCCCACAGAAGAGGCCATGCATCTCCTAAGGATCCCGTGCTGGTTCCTCTCATCCGCTCTTTGCCTGTGTTTAAAACTGCTGCCTGGCACAACCATTTGGCACCCAGGTAAGAAAAAGGAAAAAAGCCTCTGGGTGGCATCCTGTGTGGGTGGGCTACATCTCATATAATAGTCACAAAATCAAAGACTTGCAGATGTTGGCATGCCAGTGCTGGTTTATCTCTGTAAGAGAAAACTTACTATTCATGGTCAGTTTTCTTATGAAACGATTCCAACTTCTAAGGGAAATCAGCTGTCTTGAAAGGGAAGAAAATGGGCTTCCTTGAAGGAAAGACAATTTCATTGATAGGATTAAAAAAATTATAGAGGTCACGTGAGAACTGGCCTTCTGCCAGGAGAAATGCAGGAAATAAAATTTGAGAGTCTTGTGACAATAATTGGGTATGAAATTCTATTGACAAAAGCTTTTGCAGTTCTGTGCTCCCTCTGTTCCTTAGCATTGTGACTGCAGTCCTTCCCTGTTTCTCTCCTTTGTCTGCTGCACAGCCCATACCCAAGATGTCACAAAACTGTTTTATTTCCCAATGCCTTCCCTGTGTAGTTTTGCCACTTCTTGTCAACACTGCTTGCTGAAGTAAGTGATAAAATGTCTTTTTCCCCTCTTTTTTTTTAATTTTAGCTTCTCTCAGTTCACTGTCCCTAACTGAATGTGGTGTCATCACCAAGATGATGCTCTCATCTGTTCTCCAAGCTCTCTTAGACACCCTGTCCTGTAGCCAAGAAACCAGGACAGCTTTCCAAAATGAAGCTTGGGGAAGCAGAACTCAGCTTTTTGTGCTGACACCGAATAACTTAACCCGTGCAAATTACAGTTTTTGTGTTCTTTGTCAGGACTCAGAGGTCCCCTGGAAGGGAATACTTACATGATGCAGACCTGAAGCTCACTGCTGGATCCCTGAGAGTCACTGTCAGTCCTTTGGGCAATCTCATACTGTTGTTGATGTATTTTGCCAGAAAATTCTCATTTGTTCTGTTTCATAATATTGCTCCAAATTAGAGAAATGTTGGAAGAACCTCTATTTTACTTTATAAAAATTACAAAACCCCTTTTTGACCTATTTTAGATGTCTGTTTGTCTGTAAAATTAACTATCATTTCCCAGAAGTGGCTCAGGACTACTGTATTTGCCTCACACATTTGCTCTTTCCCTTCCCCAAAACATACAGTCTTTCAGGTACCTCACAGCGACTTGCATAAAGCCCCTTTTTAGAAAACAGCTACAACATCTGTTTAGGTTCAATTCCCTGATAAATAAAATATATCCCAGAGGCATAATAGCATGCTAAAAATAAGAGTATGACACAATTTGAGCCAGCTAATCTAGTGACTCTGCTGCAGCTCGTGGAGTGTTAATGTGAGAAGCCTGTATGTTTCCAGCTCGGCTGGCTGTGAGCGTCGTGCGTGGATCTCTCCCGGAGCCAGAGCCAAGTCCCACAGTATCATGCAGTCCTGTGCTTACAGACTCCCCTCCCTCTGGCCTCTGCAGGTGTAAAAACATAGGGGAATTGTGATACCTGAGATTTTGTGTGAGTCAGGGAACAGAACAGGAGCACTGCAGTGAGTGGAGCCCGACTTTATCGAGTCTGCGATCAGGTAACTCCTGTTTGTGACACAAAACACTTATGTGCAACCTCTCCGATTGTAAAAGGCAGAAAGGGCTGTGTAGGGCTACACTCTCACGTATCAGTGCTCCAAGTCATCTCATTTTAAGTATCAGGGCATTTTCAAAAAAAACCTCACAAAATTCAAATCTTGCTGGTATCAGTTTTTCAAAAGATTTTTTATTAGGGTTTGGTTTTGGTTTTTTCCAAGCCAGGTGCATAGTGCTTTGAGAAAAACTCCTCCATGTGTATCATGATGTATATTAAACTACTATCTTCTATATTCTATAATTTGATACTTTGCATATTGCCAAGAATGTATTTTGCTTATCTAACTCTCCACTTTCAACAGCAAATTCCCTCTGCTAACGCATCCTGTTTGAATTTTTATATTTGAATTGAATAGGAATTTTGAATTTTGGTATATGCATAAATATGCTCCAGTGCAAGCAGCAGCTTTCTATGTTTGAAAGATAAATTTAGTGAAAAATTTCACTATTTTTTAATAGTAGTGAAAATAAACTTTAGTCTGTTAAGATGGCACAGTGATATTCTTTTAATAGCTGCTACTTTGAATGTGTTTTAATTTTTTTTCAGAAGCCTTACATTAGGAGCTTATTCTCTTAGTAAAAAAATATTTGCTCTGAACAATCCCAGAAGCATAATACATTAGCAGAAAGAAAAGAGTATTTATAGGCAATAATTCAGCTGTTATAAATTATGACTGTAAAAAGACAAAAGGGTTCCTTTATAAAACTTGCTGCCAGATTCTGGTTTCAGTGATGCTGAGTAAGGTAAGTAATGTTCTTTTGGTTAACAGTCAAGTCTTGAGTAGTTTTCATTTAAAGAAGACTTTATTAAGCATTTTTCTCAAACTCATCTTTTTTGTTCTGTTTTGAACAGACTTCCATCTGAAGAAAGCTCTCAATGGCTTTTTAGGCTACATTAAATTCCCACTGACAAACAGATGAGAATTATTATGAATTTGCTCCAGAAAGAACTAATAGGCTTTGCCAAATAAATCATGTAGATCCTAAGTGTGCTATTCATCTCCTCTGCAGATTATTGCTTAAAAGCAGTGATGGTTGTCCTTTAAAAATCAAAAGTCAAATCAGTCCTTTGACTTGGAGTGAAAAATTTGGACTGATGGTTGTCCTGGACCTTATTATTGTTTGGTTTTTTGCAGCTTGGAAAATGAACGAGCTGGCAGACATGGATTTTTGGTAAGTGTGGATTCTTAGCTTCGAGGGAACTCGACCACACCTGGAGACTGGAGGTAACAGGTTTGTGTTCAGGAATGGCTCAGTTATTTATCCCTGCCCAGAATTATGGAGCACCCCAAGTCTCCAGAGAAGCCAGAGCCAACAGCAGAGTTGAAACATCTTTGTGTCCGTTTGTCTGCCTGTGTGTCGCAGCCAGGGCCCAGACCAGGTCCTGAAGTGTTCCAGCATCTTCCTGCACTGTTTCAGTTGCCTCAGTTCTGGAAGTTGTAGATACTTTGTGTTCCTCTTATCTTTCAAGAATACATTGTAGGTAATTAATATGTTTATTTGATTAGGTTTTTGTTGATTTGAGCTTATTTGGTGCAGTCACTGGTACTTCTGTAGCACAGGCTCCATCATCTCTTTGGTTTTTTCCTAAGTAATGGAAGAGTCTGATCACCCACTTCCAACTAGTTTTTAAATACCCTCAGTTTGTTGGGGTTTTTTTTGGCTTAGGAATTGATTTAGAGTTGAAACGTGTCTCATCTAATTCCAAGACATAATACCACAAAACTGTAGGAATTAACAAACACTAATATGTACTTAACATCTGTCCTAGATACCAGTGTTTATACCCACACACAGAGGATGCTGCTGCAGGCTGAAATTAGAAGACAGGAACAATGCAGTTTATCCAAAGTCTGTATTTCTCTAGTAAATTTCAAATCAGCATGAGACATATATCCCATTCAGATAATTAGTGTTCAGCATCTTCACCAAAAAGAGAACATTCTGGATGACCCTCATGCCAGCAGAAGTGATTCTAGCTGACATTACTCAATTAACATTGTATGAGATTTCTCCAAATGTGTTGACTGCTGTATCAATCTTAAAGTAAAAAAAAAAAAAAAGGGAAAAAAACAAAACAAAAAAACAAACCAAACAAACAAACAAAACACCAAAAACCCTACTTTCTTTTAATTTCTCCTTCTTGTCACTAAAATGATGCATTATAAATTTGCCACATCATGCAAACCAGCATCATTTCATGTTCTGGGCACACCATAAATTTTCACAGCAAAACATGTATTTAGAATCACTGGGTCTGTTCCAACATTGGATGCAGTCATTTTTCAGTATCTTCCATCCGTGATGTTTTGCTACATTGTTGTATCAAAAAAACCCCAGCTGTACAGGCTCCAGAAAACAAATAAACAAATTTTAAAAAAAAAGCTGGAAGAGGAAAAGAGGAAGGAAGAAACCCATGTGTGACCTCTGGTGGTTTTAAGACTACTCAGAATATTGTACCTTCATCAATGATTAAATGACTCTCCCTTTTAAAATGTATTGAGGCCTCATTTTTATGTGGATGGATATTACTACACCAGAAATTCAAGCTCTCAAAAAGGCTGATCTTAAGAATGGGAAAATTACTCAGATAAGTAAAACCAATGCAAATGCAAACTTTTTGCCAACTCCTTAAAAGAGATTGACAGTCTGAAGAAGTGCAAACACATGGGGCCTATGTTTCCCAAAATAGGAAATGATGGCAGATGCTCAGGTGGCACTGACCAGGTCACCATCAGGTAACCATCACTCTGGGAGGACAGATGCTCTCTGAAAACTGAACACTTTTAATAGGATTGAAAAGCAGGTGCTCAAACACTGAGGTGTACAAAAATTTAATTTGGTTTGCAAATACAGATATTGTCTCTTTTTCAGGTTTCTCATTTTTTCATCTTTGTGTTTTTTCTTACTCTGTCTGAAAATAGAAAAAGGGGGTAGAAAGCACTGTGGCACTAGAATAATATATGTATATACATATATTAATTGTATGCATCTGTATCAGTCAGGTTAATATTTAGATGCCACTTTGATTCCATATTTTCTTTTTTGTTTGTTTGGTTAAGGATCTTCAGGAAGTTTTCAGAATATATGGGCTGGCATGGAAAGTGCAATTCAGTTTTATCAGATATCTCTCAATGCTTCTTAATTACCATGTGCTTTTGTCAGTGTTTTCTCTATGCTTTGTTCTTTGTAGGCAAGACTTGGCACCTTATAGTCCTTCAGAAAGAGTGCTGACTGTGGCTGAGAAGTCGTCCTGGAGAGCAGGGACACAGGTATTTTCCATTTTAGATACTCAGGTCCAAATACCACACATACATGACCAAACTGGTTTTTACTTAGGTACTACATGATAGGAAAAGTCTGTCAAATTTTCATATTTTAAAGAATGAAAGCAAAATTGTCTATCTTGCTGACAAAGGCATCTGCACTTCCCTGTGGCACAGATCCTGCACACTCTTATCCTGCAAGCAGAGATGCCTACAAAAAAGCTGGAGAGGGATGTTTTATAAGGGCAAGTAGTGGTAGAACAAGAGGGAATGGCTTTAAACTGAAGGAGAGGAGGTTTAGAGTAGATTTGAGGAAGAAATTCTTGAATGTAAGCGTGGTGAGGCATGGGTACAGGTTGCCTAGTGAAGCTGTGGCTGCCCCATCCCTGGAAATGTTCAAGGCCCAGTTGGATGGGGCTCTGAGCAACCTGTGTGAGGTGTCCCTGCCTGTGGCAGAGGTTGGCACTGGATGGCCACTAAGGTCCCTTCTGCCCCAAACCATTCTATGGTTCCACGTTGCTCCCAGTGCCCTGTGCCAGAGGCCGCTCTGTGACATCAGCCCCGGGCCGAGGGCACCGCGGGTGCTGCGGGCACTGTGGCTGTGGCGCACGGAGGCCTCATTCCCACAGCTGGCACGAGCCCCAGGCAGTAATGCTGCTGCTCTGCCTCCTCGTCCTCTTGGCCACGTGCTGGCCTGTGCAGGGCATGTGGAACACCTGCGAGTAAGTGGCCCCAGGCTCCGGGAGGGAGCTTGGGCAACACTTCGGGGGTTCCTTGGTGGGGGCCCACTTGTCCTCCATGGCCAGGCCACAGCTTCCCGAACCCCATGGGAAGCCTCAGTTCCTTGTGGACAGGCGCACACCCCGTGGCCTTGCCTGGCCTGCTGTCCCTGCACACCTTGTGGGGAGCCTCTGCTGGAGCGGCAGCAAGCCACGGAGCAGGATGGAAACGACTTTCTGCTTGCAGAGGGAGCTGTGGGCTGCGGCCCCTGACTTCTGATGCTGAGCGAGGCATGACGCGCGTCGTGGGTGGCACGAGCGCCGAGACAGGAGCGTGGCCCTGGCTTGTCAGCATCCAGGATCCCTCAGTTGCAGGCACAGGGCATCTGTGCGGAGGGTCCCTCATCAGCGTACAGTGGGTCCTCACTGCCGCCCACTGCTTTGCCAGCTCCAGGTAAGGAGGAGCAGGGAACGGCGATATCCCCACAGCATCAGCAGGCGCCCTGTCAGCGGTACCACGTGCTGCTCCCATCTTGTTTCCTTGCAGTGTGCCCAGTGCCTGGGCAGTGCAGAGCCCACCTGAGATTGCTCAGGAGAAGGCTGGGCACATGCCACTAATTCCTAGCAGCCTCCAGCTGACATTCCCAGGGCCTAAGGCATGCTAAAGCACTCACCACCTCCATAGTGCTGCTTTCCTCTCTGCCTTGAGAAGCAGAAGGCTGGTCACTGCTGGGCTGCCAAAGCCCACGCTCTGCTCCCTCTCACCCCTCTCTCCACGTGCTTCAGGAACATCAGCGCCATGCGCCTGCTGATCGGCGCCACCCAGCTGACCCAGGCGGGCTCTGGGGCCGAGGTGCGCCTGATCAAGCGGCTGCTGCTTCACAAGGAGTATGATTCTGCTGACCAGAGCAACGACATCGCGCTGCTGGAACTGAACGAGCCTGTCCAGTGCAGCCCCTACGTCCAGCTGGTCTGTGTGCCCAACGCCACGGTGAACGTGGCAGAGCTGGAAACCTGCTATGTCGCTGGCTGGGGTGCTACCACTGCAAGATGTGAGTTTCCAGAAATGAAGGGCAAGCTTGACACATTGGGAAGATGGGTCGGGCTTTCTGATAGCAGAGGCCAAAGCCAGAGTCAGGCTCCCCACTCCCTAAAGGCAGACAGCAAGGACAGAGGGGTCTGCAAAGCCAAGCCCTAGGGAAGGGGATCTCCCCAGACAGGCGAAGTGGCAGCGAGCTGCTGGGTCCTCATTCCTTTCTGTGCTCACAGCTCAGATAACAAGCGATGTCCTGCAGGAGGCCAAGGTCCACCTTATTAGTGTAGAGGTGTGCAACAGCAGCGAGTGGTACGCGGGGGACATCCACGCCCACAACTTGTGTGCTGGCTACCCGGAGGGTGGCATCGACACCTGCCAGGTAGGAGCGTGTGAAGAGTCACTCAGCCCCCAGGCTGCTGCTTTCCCTGGCCAGTCACTCTCTCAGCCCCAGCTCCCCATCATTGCTGGGGCTTCCCACCCGTTCCCCATCTGCAGGGCCTTGCCCAGTGCCTCCCTTGTCCCAGAGGCCTGGCACTCTGCTCAGTAAGCCCTGATAGAGCTCCTGGCAGCCCAGATGCCGATGCTGGAACATCTGTCCTCTGCACATCCAAGATCACTGTGCAGAGCTGAGAGAGAGCCTGACTTCATAGGCCCCCAACCCACTCCCAGCCATGCTTCTGGAGGCTCCAGCACCCGAGCAGCGCCTTGCTCTGCTGGAAACACAGCTCTGGCAGGGGCTGTGAGACAGGAGGCAGCCCCAGTGCTGACAGGGGCCACCCAACACCACCCTAATCCTCTCTGCTCCTCTGCAGGGTGACAGCGGTGGTCCTCTCATGTGCAAAGACAACAGCGCTGACTTCTTCTGGGTTGTCGGAGTGACCAGCTGGGGGAGAGGCTGTGCCAGAGCAAAACAGCCTGGAATATATACCTCTGTTCAGCACTTCTATGACTGGATTGTGGTCCAGATGGAGCTGCTTCCACAAGTAGAGGCTTCTCGGGTATGGAGTCATACAACCGCCTCACAACCCTGGATTCATCATACAAACGCCCCATGGCCCACTCAGAAGCCGTGGTCGGGACCACCTCCCACTCAGAAGCCGTGGCTGAGACCACCTCCCACTCAGAAGCCATGGCCAACAGCACTCCCCACTCATAAGCCATGGCCAAAACCACCCCCCACTCAGAAGCCATGGCCAAGACCAACCCCCACTCAGAAGCCAAGTATAATACCAACACCAGTGGAAGGGGTTAAGAACTGCCCATTTCCACTCAAGAAGCTGGTGGAATTCTTTGCTCAGATCCAGGAGCTCCTGAAGACCCTCCAGGGAATTACATTTTGAGCAGGAGAATGGATAGGATCCTGTGCAGGCTGCATGGGACCACAACCATTTCCTGCTGAGGCAATGCCTGCTGGTGCAAAGGCTGCCTCAGTGTCTCAGGCCTGTTCTGTCCTGCCCACATTGCTCCTCTGCATGTATGCAAATGTTCACATTGACTTAGTTGCTGAAATAAACTTGCCTACGTTTGCAGTTAACGATGCTTTCAGTCCAGTCTGATCTCCTGGGCAAGACAAGGACTTCCTTGTCCAGGACCTGCAAAATGAGGCTGCGCCAGACCACTTGGGCACAAAGGGAGTGGAAAGGGCTGGAATTGTGCCTGGTCAGAGAGGAGAGTGCTCAGAGCCACCACAGGATGGAGAAGACTGGCAAATCAAGGCTAGGAAGAGGACAGGAGAAGACAATGGCACAGGCAGACACTGGGGGGGGACGAACTGAGGCGTGCAAGCTGGTGACTAGGGCCTGGCCAAAGCCTTAGCTAGTGGAGCAGACCTCTGAGCATGACAAGCAAAATTGCTGACTGTCACAAAGACAGGGAGAAGCTGACAGGAGCTAAGGAAGCTACAGTGCCCTATGGAAGAGCAAGATTTCACAGCTAGCAAAGGGACGTTGATGTGTGAGGTGGCCACATTTCAGAGATGTTTAAAGGAAGAGTTGTCATTCTGGGGAGAAGAACCTGGTAGGAACAGAAGGACCCAGGAAACTTCATCAGTAGTGCCATGGAAGGCCAAGGTGAGCTAGTTAACAGCACCTGCAACACCAAATCTGTTCACAGGTGGGACAAGCCTTGGATTCAGGGGGAAAAGATATCAGGAAAGAAAGAAGGGCAGAGAAAAAGAGGAGTCGAGAAAGATGAGGGGGAGGTATAAGCATGCAGATAGGGAGAAGGGAGGATTAAGGAGCCAGTCTCACAGGCACAAGCTGCTGGTTGGTTTGCTTGTGTGACTCAGCCCTGCACCTAATCACCACAGGATGGGAAAGAGACTTCTTCAGCCTAGGTTTGCTGCAGGAGAGTCTCTGGAGAACAGCAGGTAGGACTGAAAGCAGGTGCATCCTTCTCTGTCTACAGCTTCCAGTTGCTGTGCATCCTTGGCCTCGCATTCCAGGTGCCACAACTGCCCTTGTCAGTGTGGGCCTGGAACAGCACTGGACCTCATAGACAGGAAGGACAGGGAGCCTCCCAGAGGGTGTTGCTGTGGCTGACATGGCCAGAATGGACTGTGCTGCATCCATGTTTCCTGAGCTTTGCACAGGAAGGGTGACACTGCTTGGCTATTTCTGGCACGTTTGGCTTGTGCTGCACTGCTCACCTGCTGTGGCTATAACCAGATTGGACATGTGTGTGCTGTCTGCAGGTGCTCTAGTGGGTGCTTTTTGGGAAGGAGCAGCTGCTGAGCAGCTGCAGAGAGCAGGGTGGCAGTGAAATTCCCAAAGAGACCATGATGCCACACAGGGTGTTTTCCTGCAAGCTGTTAGCAGGAAGTTCTGAGAGCCCCTGCAGAGGGGCTAAAATAAAGCTGGAGAGGGACTTTTTTACAAGGGCAAGGAGGAATGGTTTTAAAGTGAAGGTAGGTTTAGAATAGATATTAGGAAAAGATTCTTCTCAACCAGAGGAACTCAGTGGCTTCAAAGCTGCACTCAAAGCAAATGTCACAACCATCTCCTCCTCAGAGGTGGAAAAAGCCTGTCACAGTCATTACCGTGACACAGGCACCCACCAGCAGCCTCCAACTGCTCATTCAAACGCCAAGTGACAGGCAGCTGTTTCCAGTAGGAAATACAGCCCTCTCGGAGCCTTAGCTTGCATCACCCACCAGGAGAGCATTGCCTCAGCCTCCCCTGGCCAGGGCTGTGACCTGCTGGAGTCACTTGAGCTCAGCCAGGCTCAGCACATCGCTCTGACCGTGGGGTCCAGACACACCACGTGGTACTGCTGGCACTGGAGAGAGGTTTGCTTTGTCGTGTCCTAAAAGTCTCTGGCAGGAGGGAGCTGGCAAGGAGAAGGGGACACCCTGCCTTATTGTTTTCCCAGCAGCATTTGTTAGTGGATTTCTACAAGAAATAAAACCACAAACCACAGTTGAGAATTTAAAATAGCACTGGGACAACTGTGCATGATCTGTAATACCTTGATAATTAAGAGTATAAACCATATAACTTGAAATTTCATTGGTAAGTGCACAGAAGGATTATAAACCCAGTAACATTGCAGGTTCTTTGGTGCAGACACTATCCTTCTTGCACATTGCTTCTGTATCTCCACATCACCAGGGCA